>JALLKD010000102.1:0-59596 GCA_023509735.1 Fusarium liriodendri
GAAGGGAAGGGAAGGGAGGGATGGAGCCCGCGGGGGATCGACACTGCAAGTGCTGGGGATTGTGCCGGATCGATCAAGGGCGGTTGAGATTACCGATCGAGGGTAACTGTGGGTGCAATAAACGAGATTTGGTCAAGTCGCGTCAGAAGCATATTTTCCTGTTTTCTTGGCCAGGCTGAGCTGACACCCAAACCAGTTTCGCCCCTTGGAGGATGCACATCGCGCAACAAGCCACTTGCATTACTCGGCCTTTGAAAGGTGATTGTTTGTCATCTTGGATAGAAAAAACTTTGACGGCACACCGAACGATGATCAAAAACGGCCCTCGGTTAAATAGATACGCTTTAGAGGCTGACGGTTTTTCTTTCCTTCGAACAAAAGCTGCCCTGGATGAGCATCGCCCAACTAACGCAAGGGACGGCCAACTTTGCTGAAGCGTCCCTTGCATCAACGCGTGGGGCTCTAGATGAGCCAACCAGGACGGGACGACTTAAAGGGCTGTGGCTATAAGCTATCCAGCTAGCACGACAATGTGGATATCGTGAGGATCATGAAGTCTCCAGGCCGGGATTGTGGGCGAATCGGTCTCCCGATCGAGATTGATATCCTTGGCAGATTGGTGTGTGATGAAACGAAGGTCTTGGGAGTGTGCTGGTAACTGGCTGTTGAGCGAGCCAATCACAAAAACTCTTCAAGCTCCCGAACTGGATTTTTGAACTCTCTTTATTACCCAAGTGGGCGGTTTTTCATCCGTTCCTCTCTCGTTACTGGCTCAACTAAAGGACTGGAATGTTGTAAGACCTTAAACAAAGAGTTTCCATGTCAAGATGGACACCTGGGGTCTGACACGGAGCTGAGTGTGACTGGATGTTGAACCAGTATCCCGTCATGTCATAGAATGAAGATACTTGCCCTAGAAGGGAGCTTCGACCATCTGATAGAAGCCCTTTATCTTGTCTCAGTTGGAAATTGGATACCTACCTAGGGAGGTAGGCAGACCGCTTGCCATTGTTTCGGTTTGAGCTGCGCCAGGGCTGTCAAAATGCTTGTCCTAGACATCATTGACAGGACTTGCAAGGATGGCCTTTGCATGTTGTTCACTGACAGGTCTATTAATAAATATGCATGAAAATTATGTGCATTAGAAATTGCATGATTCCAAGTTTGAGAAGGTTTATCCATGTCTTGACGCACTTGTTGAGAGTCAATGTTGTCTACAGCGTCTGGGCGCTTAGTCTTTAGCGGGCTTCAGTGGTTGCAGAGCCTATCGTAGGCGACCTGTCAACTGTAGCCGCCCGGACGCGGTGCGACTGGACGCGACTGTAGGCAACCGAAAACACGGGCACCTGCCAAACCCGACGTCACCGCCCAAACTCCCTCCCGCTCCGCTCCGCTCGTGGCACAACCGCGCACGCGCCAGAGAAACCACTTTAACATAGCAGCTCACGACAGCATCCCTTTATCACAACAACAGCAGCTTTCTCGGTCTCGCGGTCGTGCTTGTATATTCCAACGTATTCTTTAAGCTCTACATACTTTTAGATGGCCCGCGTCGAATGAATACACTGCCGTGTCCATGTCCTCTTCCGCCCTCGTTGGCACAGACGCGTCGTCGCGTCCGCCGCGGTCGAGGATTTTGACGCCAAGCTCCGAGGGAAGCTCTAATCAGAAAGATGAGCTCCGTTCTCCTGAGCAGCGCAAGAGGAAGAGGGCCGACTCTGTCACCATGGAGCATCTTTTAAAGCCCTCAATTGCTCTCAAGGTACGTGTCCTAGGCGTTTGTTTTCGCTAATACTCGGGTACCTACTGTGTACACAGACATGCTGATCGTCATCGACAGCCACATCCCCCAAACCTGCACATTCAACCTCGCGTCCTCCACCCGTTGATGGTCCTACCTCGCCAGCATCTTCCGTTATCATGTATCGATATTCATGCCTCCAACATCGATCTATCTTCACACCGATTTTATGAGGCCCATGTCAAAATCCTCGACCTGGAAAGCCGCATGGGCTCAGTCCCAGTGGTCCTCCTTGCCAGGAAGGAGTCCAGCCGCGCTGTCTACGCCCTTGAACGACAGGAGAATGGATTATACGTTGTATTCAGATTGGGATCTTGGATAAATTTGGAAGATTTGGCCAAGGATGCCTCCGCTGTTTGCCTCGAGCGCCTGCGGCCGCCCGTCAAACTCGAACCCCATGGTCAAGCCGCATCCTCGGCCACTACGACGCCACAACTGCACAAGGATCAAAAGATGAAGCGAGCTGCTATTGAGGCTATTCAGTCTCTTGTTCGAAAGAGGCCAAGGTCACAATCTGTGTCAACAATGGCAGAATCTGAGAGGCTTGACGGAAAATCGGATGCTGCCACCGCCTTGGAAACGAAGCTACCATCGCCAGTTCTGATGAAGGAGGATCTTGCAGCGATACCAACCGATAATGCCAAGCAGGTAGTGCCTTCAGCCTCGATCAACCCCCAGGAGCCCCCTCCACAACAAACTGCCGATGAGATATTTGATGCTCTCCGGGCGCAGTACTTCGACACGCTGTACAAATCCATGGTACGAACACTTAATTTTCGGCCGAGTTCTATAGCTAACGTGTTCAGGGCTCGCTCGCCTACTTTGCCAAAGGACCACTCTCCCGGGCGCGTTCTGCTTTCCACCTTGATCTCGAGTCCAGCTTGGATATGGGGGACCTGATCGAATTCCTCAAAGGTCTCGTCCTGACCACGGTACAAATCGACAAGAAGTACCGCGACACTATCCCTGAACTCATTGCCAAACTGAAGACGACCATTGATAGCTCTGACGAAGGGCGCAAGAAGAAACGCAGACCCAAGAAGATGAAGATTGGCAAGTCCGGCCTCTATCCACACGAGGACGAGCATATCAGAAAGTGGTGGGCTGCAAACAAGCCTGAACTGAAAGAGGACGAGTTCGATGTACCCGTTCAGCAGATAAAGTCGCTGACTTCGATGCTACGCACCCGAGAAACCCAGCTTCAGATGATTCTCATCCTCGAGATCATCGCATTGACCCCATTGAAACCCGTCGAGGACGCTGAAGATAGCCAATTGCCGCTCTTGCCTGGTGCCGCGGAATCTCAAAACGATATGGCGGCACCTCCTGCGAAGAAACGGAACAAGCACAATCTGCCTGTCCTGGTAGATGTGCATGCTGATCGCCTGACCATCTGGCAGTCCACCGCCTCAGATGAGCAGTTGCTTCTCGAGGACTCTCAGGTCTCCCAGGCCCAGGATGGTCAGCCTCGGCAGAAGGCCTCGTCGGAGCCTCTCAAAGACTTTTGTGTGGACATTATTGTACCATTGTAAGTTTATCAACATTGTGATCTTGGGGTATGCAGTGTCTAACTTGAGCAGCTTCTCCCACCGACTTCCCGAACTGTGTGACTCGATCAATCGAAAGCTGGGCGGTCCTGTGATCGTAAAGCCTTCCAAGTCCAGGTCTTTAAAGCGATCGTCAAGTAAGCGTGATCAGAGACCAGGCGCAGTCACCAAGCGTCCTACACCTGGTAAGCCAACAAGAACGCTGCAAAGAGCACTCTCGACAGAGCAGCAGTCTCGACGAAGTGTGTCCAGAGGGCCCAGCAACATGATTGCTCTTATGCGTTCCGCAACCTCCACATCTCTACCAGGTATCAAGCGGGAAGCGAGCGATTCTGCAGCAATCAAGCCAGCACTCAAGGCTGAGCCTGATCTCTTGAACAGGAGAGGCGGGCTACTCTCCCGGAGCAGCAGCATGTCCAACCTGCAGGACGCAAGAGCCAGCAAGAAGGCCCAAGTCGAAGCAGAGTTGAAGGATGCTATCTCATCTTTGAGGAAACCCAACCGCGAGGTTGTTGGTAAGGCATTGGCAGAAGCGGCAGAACGCCGAGCGACCGTCAGTCTTTCGGCAAAGAGTGAGTTTACAACTACCTTGTTATTCTATCGGGGCATGCTAACAGCTTATAGAAGTCAGAAAGCCTGTCCGGAGCTCCCTTGGCGCTTCGGTCGTCAAGGCTACGCCAGCAAACAACCGGTTCAGGGATGTATTTGCATCAAAATCTGAGAATGTAGACGTACACATGATGGGCACTGAGGAGGTCATTCCCCCTTCAAGCATGCCCTCTATGATTCCGTCCACTGGCCTACGTCCAGGTCACCGAGACGCGTTCCGCCGAAGCCCAACCCCAGACTTTGAAAGAATCGGGGATACACCAACAAAAGGTGGCTCAAACTTTCTGCGCCGACCTACCAAAGAGGAGGATGTGTTGCCGTTCCCGCCCTCATCGCCACTAATGGAGAGGAGGAATGTATCGGCAGCAGATCTTTTCGCACCCAGAGAACAAAACCGAAGGGTCAGTTTTACACCATCAAGAGAAGAAGGAATATTGGCTACGCCCGTAAAGGCTACGTCGAGGAGCATCAACAACGTTGAGAACCAGAACATTGCGCCCGCAAAGCCAGTGTCGATTTACCAACAATTGGGATGGGACGATGACATGGATGACCTGTTATGAGTTGTTTATGGAGCATGTTACAGCGGTGTTTGGATTCGGCGCATATGATATAAAGGCCCGAGGGATATAGCATTAGATGGCGTTAGGCATGTGGCAAGATCCCGGTATGGATAACGACATTTGAGATATGACATGCATCATACCAGTATGGTAGTCAAAGACAGAGACTTGTACATTATTTCCAGTATCTCATGCTGCAGCTGGTTCTACAAGCATGGTAGGCAGGTCTCTAATATCGACGTGCTCATTTGATCCCAAATCCACCACACGAATTGCTTCCAAACCCACGACGCCCTCCTGCAGAGCAAGGAACTGAAGCTCGACAACGTGACAAGCGCCTGGTACGAGCGGTCCAACTCGAGTATCGGCGCTGAGGCATACGACATCGGTAGACTCGACAAGAGCGTTCTTTTGCAGTGCATGCAGCACATTCTCATCAGTGACGGCATCCGCGATGTCCTTCTCGCCACGTCGTCGGCCCCCTACGGAAGGAGGACGTGTCATACGTAGCTCAGTTCTTCGTCGCTTAGGAACTGCGACCAGGGCCAGCTTGCGAGGGGGTAGCTGGTTCTTCTCCGTGATACGGTTGACAACGTAGACGGTCCAGGAGAAGACTTCGCCGCGATGCACAGGTTCGGACGGGCCGGTGAAGGTCATGGTGATGCCAAGCTCTGGAACTGGGATATCCGTGTTGGCCGTAGCAGCCTCGAGAGCAGGCAAGGCATCTGGGCGAATGATGGATGGAGACTTGAGGTGTTGCACAGCTTGGCCGGTTATGGAGAGCTGCGAGGGGCGGTGGGAGCGGACAATGCCTGTCCCAGTCGTGGACGTGCCGTAGCCAGGATTGACAGGGAGAGTAAAGTCGAGATGTGTTGTCCATGTCATGGTCAAGCGAGGAGTGCAGCGGCCAGGGACAACTTGGGCGGTAGCCGAGATAGAAATATCCAGGTCTCGCATGGGGTTCTTTGGTGAAACGTCATATTCTCGGGGAGCAATGCGATAGAAGAATGTGATATGGTCGTGGGACACACAGCTGAGCGGTAGTTCCATGCCCGCGTCCTCATTGAGACTCTCCACAGTAGCATCATGAATAGACAAATCAATCTTGTCTAATGAGATCTCACACTCAAAATGAGCCGTAAAGTCAACCTCGAGCAGAGCAATCAAAGCAGCACTAGTCGGTGCCGTAGTTGGCCGCGAAAAGCGAATCCGGGTATGCACAACGGGAAAGATCTTGTGCTCGACCTGAGGTAGCGCGCGGATATGCTTGGTGAGGTCCTGCGCGCCCGTAACGGGCGCAACTCTGGACACCCGGAGGGCTGAAAGGCGAGGCTTGGCACCACCGAGGGCGACGTCGTTTCCAAAGGATTCGAGGAGGTTGAAGCCCGAGGGAACTCCGCTCTGGAGATAACCGCTCCCTCGCCCGTCGAGATCGACTGAGACATCGGGTTTGAGGCTTGCGGAGGCGGAGAAAATGACGGATGGCGTAGAGACACGTGCACGAGGTCGACCTAGAAAGACGGGTAGTTTCCATGCGGCGTAGACATGTTTAACGGTCGGCTTGGTCTCGTCATCGCTATCTTCGTCTTCATCATCTTCATCGTCGTCGTCGTCGTCGTCTTCCTCATCGTCTTCATCAACGATGATGAAGGGGTCGTTGACGTCGGGGACTGTGCCTGAGAAGATGGTCTCTGATACAGAATTATCCCGGCCATGGGTCTTGCTATTGACCACTTGAGCGTCAACTGATATCACTAGCCGGCTGAGGTGAGACCGGAGTGATGCTTCATCCTTCCAGGGTGTTCTCAAGAGAAGAAGTATATCAACTGTTTCATCTAGTCACAAGAGTCAGTGACAGGGTGTCTAAGACCAGAGGTACAACGAATAGCTCACCAAAGAACAAAGAATCCCGACGCTCTAGTGAGTCGAGTATTGACTTTCCCGGCTCAAGATCTCTGAAAGCCGACTCCAAATCCAGATTAGTCTCTGAAGGTACAAGGTATGTGAGTTGCGATTGCTCCGCAAAGTCAGTAGTGGGATCAGAAATGAGTTTGGTGCCAAAGTTGGTGAGAGAGTCAGCCTCGAACTCTGGCTCCGGGGTTGCTTCCGAGTCGGACATGGTGGCGGCGAGGGGCCCGGGGGTGAGACTTTTTGCAACTGACTGAAGGATTCAACCAAATATTGCACTTTTAGTATTTTGCCTCCTTCTCGAATTACACCTTTCCACTCCGTTCGTCGGACCAGCCGTGTAAGTCAAGACGTTGGTTACACCCCCTTTGTTGTTACATAGACCGACGTGGTCCTCGAGATGAACTTGATTAGGTAATCGCTCAAGCTCAACGTCTGGTCCGTGCACCAAAAAGTTGTGGCTCCAGCAAACAGCCTCTAATTTCGACAATCGCGACTCCAACACTCAACACCATTGCCATCGCTCTTGACGGAGGGAGAAGATTGGCGCACAGTCGCTTCACTCGAGACGCGTCGCATTTATCGCAACTATCCGATCATCGCCTTATCCCTCTCGCGCGACGTCGCCCTAGCCTCACGATGAACGGTTACGGCTCTCCCTACGGCCAGCCTGCCTCGGCTTGGCAAGAGCACCATACCCCCGATGGACGAGCCTACTACTACAATGCGACTACCAAGGTCACTCAATGGACCAAGCCTGAGGATATGATGAGCTCGGCCGAGGTTAGACTGATCATTCTGCTGTATGTTGTGCGCTGTCATGCTAACATGTTTCAAGCGCGCCCTTGCGAACCAACCCTGGAAGGAGTACACGGCGGAGGGAGGTCGAAAGTACTGGTATAACACTGAGACGAAGCAGAGCTCATGGGAAATGCCCGACGTTTATAAGAACGCGCTTGGCGCAACGAGCAAGCCCGCGACCCCAGCTTCCGCGACTCCCTACACGCCTCCCGCCAGCGCCGGTGGTGGTGGCGGATACTCACACGGTTACGACCAGCATCGCGACCAGCGCGACGTCTATCCCGAGTCCCGACAGATCACGTACGGAAACGACCCCAAGGTTCAAGCTTTTGTCCCCGCCACGAATGACCCCGAATATGCCACTGCTGAGGAGGCCGAGGCTGCCTTCACCAAGCTCCTGCGACGAAGTGGGGTCCAGCCAGACTGGACCTGGGAGCAGGGTATCCGAGCAACTGCCCGAGATCCTCAGTTCCGCGCCATCAAGGATCCCAAGGATCGAAAGGCCGCGTTCGATAAGTATTGTCAGGACATGGTCATTCAGGACAAGGAGCGCGCCAAGGAAAGGTTAACGAAGCTCCGGGCTGACTTCGAGACTATGCTTAAGAGGCATCCCGAGATCGTTCACTACACCCGCTGGAAGACTGCGCGCCCCATCATCGAAGGCGAGACCATTTTCCGTTCTACCAGCGACGAAGGCGAGCGTCGTCAGTTGTTTGAAGAGTACATCATCGGGCTTAAGAAGGCGCACGCTGAGCAGCAGACATCCCAGAGAAAGAACGCTATGGACGGACTCATTGATCTTTTGCCCAAGCTCAACCTGGAACCCTACACTCGCTGGGCTGATGCTCAAGGTATCATCTCATCCACCCCGCCCTTTCAGAATGACGAGAAGTACCAGGCTCTCACCAAGTTTGACATCTTGACTGCCTTTCAAAACCATATGAAGGCTCTGGAGCGCAAGTTCAACGACACCAAACAGGAGGAGAAGAACAAGAAGTTTCGCAAGGAGCGTAAGGCGCGAGATGCGTACAAGGCCCTCCTGGGTGAGCTTCGCCGAGATGGCAAGATCAACGCCGGCACGAAATGGAGCCAGATCTTCCCTCACATTGAGAAAGACGAACGATATCTCAACATGCTTGGCCAAGCTGGCTCGACTCCTCAGGAGCTGTTCTGGGATATTGTCGAAGATGAAGAGCGCGGTTTGCGCGTGCCCAGGAATGACGTGCTCGACGTTTTGGAAGTGAGTAATCGACGAATTATACTGTCTTGCCGTTCTAACAACTTTCAGGACAAGCGGTTTGATCTTACGCCTACGAGCGATTTTGACGAGTTCCTCTCTATCATGAACGATGATCGACGGACTGCTAACATTGAACCTGACATTCTCAAACTCATTTTTGATCGAGTAAGTATACTTGCCTATCTGCTACTATATCGAGACTAACAAGTGGTAGCTGCGCGAGAAACGCTCATCCAAGCGGGACGACGATCGCCAGTCTGAGCGCCATCAACGCAGAGCAGTTGACGATCTGCGCGCGTACATGAAGCGCATGGAACCACCCATCACTTCGAATGACACGTATGACAAGGTACGACCTCGACTTCTCAAATCAGACGAGTTCCAGGCCATTACTTCCGAGGACGCTCGACGAAGCGCCTTTGACAAGCACATCCGACGGCTTCGAGAAAAGGAAGAGGAAGCAGACCGAAGCTACCGACGGCGTGACCGCATGTCCAGCGAGCGGGACTTGCACCGTCGCGAGAGGGACCGATCCAGAGGTGAGCGATCTCATCGAAGCGGTGGACGTGGTTCTCGACGTAGTCGCAGTCCGGAGCCAGATGCCTACGAAGCGGACAGACGCAAGGCCATTGCTGAGCGAGAGCGTAACCATCGGAAATCGACCATGGCAGAAGGCCTTTTGGGATCTGACCGAGGTCGCCTATCGCCGCCGCCACGCCGCGAACGGGAACGGGAGCGCGATCGGGACCGAGAACGAGACCGAGACTACGACCGTCACTCTCGCTCTCGTCGCGATGACGATGGCCACTACGAGCGCGAGCGGAGAGACCGGGAAGACGAGCGCGAGAGGCTGTATCGCCGACGTATTGACCGAGGTTCGTATGATGAGCTTCCTTATGATGAGCGCCCATCAGGTTCTCGACGCCGACGTCCTGATGACGAAGACGACTACACTCGCCGCGACTCGCGAGACTCCAAGGTACGAAGGCTCTACTGAACACCTAGAGGACATTGGTAGTTGACAAGGATTACAGCGATTGAGAAGAGATCGATCAAGGGAGCGTACTCCTCCACCGCGTGCTGAGCCGCGCGTTGAAGAGCGTCCTCGCAAAAAGACACCTCCGCCCCCATCCAAGGACGTCCATTCCGGAAGCGAGGAGGGCGAGATTGAGGAGGATTAAATTAAACACGGGGCTCGGCTAGCATGCACCTGCACTCATTCCTAGTAGGTACCGGCACCGTCAATCCCCCGGCACGTCTGTCTGTTGGGCGAGATGACTCTCTCGAGTACAGGCTTGCGGCTTCTCGTCGCCATGGCCACCCGGTGCCGCAGCGGTGGAAAAAGATGGCGACCACGTTGCTCCCCCACAAGCACAAGCACAAATTCTTGTCTGGCCAGTATGTGTCTCTCCCAATCATCCTCTTTTTTCCTTTTCCTTCTTTTAGGTCTTTTTGGTCTGTGAGTTTATATGCGTAAAAAAAAAAACACCTATGGGTAGTGGCGGAGTTGTTTGGATGGATAGATGATAGGATTCAGGTAGTGATAGTTAGGACATCAACACTTGTTATACTTGATGAGTTTCCTCTTTGACGATCCAATTTTTCTGTTGTGATTGTGAATATGGTAAAACTAACTGACAGCCATCTTTCTTCTGGGGTTGTTGTTTCCCGCGAGGTAGGAAACCCAAGACGGCAGTGATCCTACTTGATCCATTGTCCCTCAGTCTACGAAGCAGTCCGGTCTCGCCCTTGCCATGTACTCTTCAAAGTCCTCAATCAAGGGCCTTGAAGAGTCAGGCAATACATGAAAGAAACGACAAGTACAAAAAGATCAAAAAACAAAACTGCTCTCCGGCGAGACCGGCTCTTCTTCGTAGGACCAGACAACAGGGGATACGCTGCCGTCGCCGTCGTTATCCATCAGGATCGTCATCCTCGCCGACGCCGTGGTCGTCGTCTATTCCCAAAACCCGAACATGCCCGCCCCCGCGCTGCTTTTTCCCATTTCCGTTTTGAACGCCCCAAACGCCGGGAGATGCACCATCAAGGGGAGGAGAGATCTCCTTGTTAACGCCCTTTAGCTCTGATCGGGATTCTCCTCGAGGAAGAACTGTACATGTTGGTTAGTTGTTATACACATGTTAGCAGTGGGAGTTGACTCACGTAGTTGCCACCCAGCTTCTGCTCCTGGTCGAGCTGAGATCCGTTCTTGTTGATACGAGGTCGGTAGTTGGTAGGATCACGACGGAAGGTGACGTCGAGGTTCTTCAAGAAGGTGTTGCAACCGGTGAGGAGGGACTCGGGCTTGTTGGCATGAGAGTTGATACCGGGCTGACCGTCAAAGACAATGACACGGTCGGCGAGATAGGTGGCCATGATGAAATCGTGCTCGACGATAAAGGCAGTCTTCTTGGAGTGCATGATGTATCGCTTGATGACTCGCGAGGCAATGATACGCTGCTCGGAATCGAGGTAGGCAGAAGGCTCGTCGATCAGGTAGATATCAGCGGGGATACCGAGGGCGAGGACAATGGCGACACGCTGCAATTCACCACCGGACAGGTTCTTGACTTCCTGGTCAATAAAGTCGTCGAGCTTGAGGGGCTTGACGACATCAGTCTGGAATTGAGGAGACAGGAAGGCCTGCTTGATCTTCTTGAAGAAGAGCTGACGGACAGTACCGTCGAACTTGGGGGTGATGGTCTGGGGCTTCATGCTGATTCTCATCTCAGGCACCGACTTCTTGCTGTCAGGCTTGAGGGCACCGGCCAAGAGACGGCAGAAGGTGGTCTTTCCGGTACCGTTCTCACCCATCATGACGATAATCTCCGAGTCGGTAAAGTCACCAGCGTCAATGTTGAGCTTGAAGTTTCCGAGAGTCTTCTCCATCTTGGGGTAGGTAAAGGCGCGGGACTTGTCGATGGCAAAGTCGTCAGTACCCTCGGCGACACGGAAAGTTAGGGACTCGTCACGGAATCGCAAGTTCTCGGTGGGGATGTGACCGTCAAGGAAGATGTTGATACCCTCACGGACCGAGTAGGGCAGGGTAACGACACCGTAAACGGCGGGGCGACCGTACAAGACGCAGATGTAGTCGGAGAGGTAGTCAAGAACAGACAGATCGTGCTCGACGACAATGACGTAGTCGTCGTCTCGGAGGAGAGAGCGAATGATCGAGGCAGCACTCAGTCGCTGCTTGACATCGAGGTAAGAAGAGGGCTCGTCAAACATGTAGACATCGGCCTTCTGGACAGCAACGGTTCCAATGGCAAAACGCTGAAGCTCACCACCAGAGAGGAGGTTGACATCTCGGTCCATGATGTGGTTCAACTCCAGGACGTTGGCGACCTCTTCCATGTTGCCCGACGTGGCACGGCTCTCAATCAGGAATCGCACGCTCTTCTTGGGGCCCCTGACAGCCTTGGGGATCTGGTCCACATACTGGGGCTTGACAACGGCCTTGAGGTCATCCTCCAGAAGCTTGGTGAAGTAGTCTATTTACGGGGTCAGCAAAAATAACAACGGGAAAGTTTGCGCCGTTACATACTCTGCAGCTCGGAGCCACGGAAGTGCTTGATGACGTCCTCCCAGTCAGGAGGGTTGTCGTGTCGGCCCAGGTTAGGCTTGAGCTTTCCGCTCAGAATCTTGAGAGCGGTACTCTTGCCAATACCGTTGGTTCCAACGAGACCCAGAACCTGTCCCGGTCGGGGCATCGGCAGACGATGCAACTTGAAGCTGTTGGGGCCATAACGGTGGGTGACCTGGCTCTCGAGGTTGGTGGGCAGGTTGATGATGGTGATGGCGTCGAAGGGGCACTTCTTGGGGCAGATACCACAACCGATACAGAGCGACTCGGAGATGAAGGCGAGACGAGACTCGGGAGCGACTTCGATACAGAGCTTTCCGCTACGGACGACGGGACACGACTTTTTGCACTCTTGACGACATTTTCGCGGGCGACACTAAAAGGAGGGGTCAGAATTTCTTTGGCGGGGCAAAAAGCGTGTTTGGCTTGAGGGAGGCGATCGTGGACGGACCTTGTCGCTGTTGACGATGGCGATACTGTTGGATTGACATGTCAGTTACTGTAATCTTGTCCCTTATATCGAGCTATTCCTCCTCATCCAGCCGCACATACCGTGTAAGCTTGTCCGACATTGTTGCGACTGACGACGAACACGAAAAACTTCCAGTCCAAGTTCAAGTTGGTGGGGGGTGGATTTTTTTTGTGTGTGTGGGAGAAAGTGGGACAAGCAAGGTCGAGCTCAAGCTCCAAAGACGGAGAAGACGGGGGGATCTCTCGCGCGCAGGAGACGATGGCACGCAGGCACTATTCGAGATTCCTTTACGGACGAGCAGAGGATAAAGAAGAAGGAGAAAAGATCACAGGTCAACCCGACGGGAGTTCCAGGTTCGTGTGGTGGTAATCCGTGCCCTGTGAGTCGTCCAGGGCTGTGGGTCTTGGGAGCCGATTTTGTGTGGGAGGCGCCGGCGGTTGCTTCGCCCTGGCAAGGGGGCTACAGTGGATGAGAGTTGGGCTCCAGCTACCTATGACGTTGCCCAAAGGTTGAGATGGACAAGGGATACCTGCGAACACCTGTGCATCAGCATCCGCCCTGGCCGAGTTGGAGGTTGTCTTTGGTTTTTGATATTGTGTCTATCGGGTTGCTCAGGCAGCTGCTTACTGCATACTTGAACTAACATTATGGGTTGGTGGTCAGAGTGACTCAATACAGCAGCAAAGCTTGTTAGGCTGGACCATGTCAAACCCGTAAAGTAGGAATTAAGTATTCGAACCGACCCTGCAACATCCCCCAGCCGTATACTAGAGCGCAAATGAATTATTAGTTATACGCACAAAGATTGAAGCTGCTAAATTGGTGACGATTGTCTACTGAGACATAGTCAATATGGGCACTTGGATGCGCTCGTTGGTTAACTCTAGGGTTGCATGCACATGGATGTAAGAAATCGCATCTCACGTGTTGGGCATGTCAGAGGAACCAAGCAATATAAACCACGTGATCAATTCTGACCGCATATTGTACTCACCTATTCAGCCATCGATACCTCGGTGGGATGCGAGAGGGGGTTGAAAATCAGGCGAGCTGATGAGGCACATTGCTGATGACTTCCTGAGCTCGGAGACCAACGGCAGCAACAATGAAACAGACAGATCACTACACTCTAGGCTGAGCAGGGCTTCCCCATAAACACAGAGCAACGCCAATCACTGTAAACTTCCCCGGGGCGGGCAGTGGCCACCTGAAGTGCTCCATCTTTAGGTCCCGAATAGTCTTTTATCTGACACAGCGTGACAAGCCCAAACAGTGTCATTACCTACCTTGATGGCAGCCTGCCACAAACCGCAAGTCTCCTCGAAGCAAACAAGAGACGAAACGCATGATCCTCAAACAAGAAAATATCCTGTAACAAACGAACAAGAGGTTTCTCAACCACAGGAATTTCCATTTACCGTTTCTGTCAAAATTTAGGGTAATGGTGTTGCGCTATGATTGGCCGGTCCTCGGAGCCTCCTTGTGAGGATACGAACGCCTCAGCAAGAAAGTGAGAAGAAAAGTCAAAATGCCAAATGATACAATGTTAAAACGCGATATCAAACAACCTGGCCCTGCATATTGCCGTGAAAAGCCAAAGATCCCTTGTATTCACTGTGCTACGTCGGGAGCTTTCAAGGTCGTCCGGTTGTTCGCATGACGGGAATGGGTCACGTGATGCGCACCCACCCCAGACCATCACCCAATTAGGACAAGAGTGGCCCTGCCTTTTCGGACCTCTCGACTTCTTTTCCTGCCTCGCATTCTGAGAATCCGCCCGTCACCTCTTCACCCACGTTACCCCCGTTCCGTCCTCCGATCCCGCCAAGCACCCCCGGTGAAGCTCCCGATACATCTAGATGTTGGTTGCCGCCTGGATGTCATTCTTTAATGACTTGTAAGTTTCCCTCATCCTTCCCGCTTCCCCCTTGCCGCTGCCGCCTTGCTGGCTTGCTGGCCCGTCGCCTGTTGTCGATCCCGCCTCGACTCTTGCCATCTCCATCGCGATATTGCTCCCATAGAGTCGTATATAAGCGATACCGTGCTTCCCTTTGATGGATTCGATGCTTCTCGCTCATTCGGATGCTCCTGCGACCCCGTACCCGACACCGTGGCCACCCAGGCTTCCCAATTGCGATGTCGGGTTTTCATCAGCCTTGCCATCTACAACGCACGCGGGATGCGACAAGTGAACCATCTCCATCGTTGTTCGCGTTTCCGGGCGCTTTTGGCACCGTTCCTGGGTCGCCAGAGTCGCCTCGTTCCGTTAATCCCTCAACCGCACCTGCTGGCCCAGAACATTGGCTAACATCGTCGCGTCTCATAGCAGGTAGCCTCTGCCATCTCCATCATGATGTCCACCCCTACTTTTGGGGGTCCTTCCAATGGACATTTATCTCCAGATAATCAAATCAGCATGTCGTTCGATACAGGCGACAACGCAACCGATAGCGACTCCCCTGATGTCCACGATCATACGCTTGTCCAACCATCACCGTCACCCTCGGACGATGCGAACGAGACCTCGAATATGGCACAGGACGACACACACATGTCAGAGAGTGAGCCTTCCAGCGAGGACAACGCGTCCGAGGACGGTGACTTTGACATGGAGGAGAGTCTGCCATCTCAGAATGACGACGCGGTTGAGGACCGCGCCAGCTCCACAGACTCGAACAGAGCCTCGAAACGCAAAGTGCCTATCGAGGAGGACGAGTATATCAAGGCCAATCCAGAACTCTATGGATTGAGACGAAGTGTAAGAAGCGAAAAATTTTCACCGCCATCTTCTTGGCTGACCGGCACTTGCAGACTCGACCTCGAGAACAACGTAAAATCGTACGTAGTCATCCCGAATCTATCTCGAGGAGCGTTACTGACCAAGTCGCGACAGGTCGAGTCCGATGACTCCGAATCCGAACCTCCCGTCAGCCGTCGTACGGTCAAACGACGACGTGTAGAAACATCCCGTCCTTGTAAGCACCCCCTTTCCCCTGATTCCACTCGATCGTTGCGACTCCGACTAACACGGCCATCAGCTTCCAAGATAGGTACCCCGACATTACGAGCGTCAACAAACGACTCCGACTCCGACTCAGACACATACGGCGGTGCGCGTGCCAAGAGCCTCCAGAAGAAGGCTCGGCTGCAACGCGAGGCCCAGCCCTCTCTCGCATACGCCGAAAAGCGCTGGTCAAGTCGTCGCGCCGCGCAGGTACAACAAGGAGCTTATGAAGAGAGCGACTTTGACGAAGAAGAAGACGAGGATGACCTCGCCCCTGCCAACTACGTCGTTGACTATGTCGACGATTCCCCATACGTGGAAAAAGTAGTGCGGTATCGCCCGATAAACGGGCAGGACTTGACCTATGACATGTCCAAAGGTGATTTTGAATACTTCATCAAATGGCAGGGCAAGTCTCACTTGCATGACACCTGGGAAACACTCGACGACCTTCGCAATGTTCGCGGATTTAGAAAGGTCGAGAATTACTTCAAGAAGTTCGTTGACTACGAGCTGGACATCCGCTTTGGCGACGACATTCCTCCCGAGACCAAGGAGCAGTTCTTCCTTGACCGCGAACGAGACGACGAGGCCTACGAGGATTACATCAAGGTTGAGCGAGTGGTTGCCACAAGAGACGGTGAAGACGGCGACGAGTACCTTGTCAAATGGAAGGGCCTCACCTACGAGGAGTGCACCTGGGAGGCTGCAGCGGACATCAGCGACATGTTCCAGGACCAGATTGACCAATACCTTGACCGCGCCTCTCGTTCATGGCAGTCGGACCGCAAGGAAACCAACCTTGACTCACGGTCAAGGATGGTCAAGTTGGAAAAGCAGCCCGACTACATCGTAGGCGGCGAACTTCGGTCGTTCCAGCTGAGAGGTCTTAACTTCCTTTGCCTCAACTGGTGCAGAGGTAACAATGTGATTCTCGCCGATGAGATGGGTCTCGGCAAGACAGTCCAGACCGTGTCATTCCTCAGCTGGCTGCGCAACGCTCGTCACCAGGAGGGCCCTTCACTTGTGGTTGCTCCTCTCAGTGTCATCCCTGCCTGGTGTGATACTTTCAACACTTGGTCTCCGGACCTTAACTACGTCGTCTATCTGGGACCTGAAGATGCTCGAAACATCATTCGCGAGCACGAGCTACTTGTGGATAACAACCCTAAGAGGCCCAAGTTCAACATCCTGGTCACCTCGTATGAGTTCATCCTCCAGGACTGGCAGTTCTTGTCGTCCATCAAGTGGCAGACCCTTGCCGTCGATGAGGCGCACCGTCTCAAGAACCGTGAATCCCAACTGTACAGCCGCTTGGTGAGCTTTGGTATCCCGTGCAAGGTCTTGATCACCGGAACACCCATCCAGAACAATCTAGCCGAGTTGTCAGCCCTACTCGACTTCTTGAACCCGGGCAAGGTGGCCATTGATGAGGATCTTGACTCTCTATCTGCCAACGATGCGCAAGAAAAGCTCCAGCAACTCCACAAGGCCATTGCTCCTTTCATTTTGCGAAGAACCAAAGAAACCGTCGAATCCGATCTTCCACCCAAGACTGAGAAGATCATTCGCGTCGAGCTGTCAGATGTCCAACTGGACTACTACAAGAACATCCTCACTCGCAACTACACTGCCCTCTGTGATGCGACCAACGGCCACAAGAACTCTTTGCTGAACATCATGATGGAGCTCAAGAAGATCAGTAACCATCCATACATGTTCCCAGGTGCCGAGGAAAAGGTGCTTGCTGGAAGCGTTCGCCGCGAAGACCAGATCAAGGGCTTGATTGCTAGCAGTGGAAAGATGATGCTTCTGGACCAGCTTCTCTCCAAGCTCAAGAAGGACGGCCACCGAGTCTTGATTTTCAGCCAGATGGTCAAGATGCTTGACATTCTTGGTGACTACCTCTCCCTACGAGGGTACAAGTTCCAGAGATTAGATGGAACCATCGCAGCCGGACCCCGACGAATGGCCATCAATCATTTCAATGCCGACGACAGCGATGATTTTTGCTTCCTTCTCTCGACTAGAGCAGGTGGTCTAGGTATCAACCTGATGACTGCCGATACTGTTGTCATTTTTGATTCCGACTGGAACCCACAGGCCGACTTGCAAGCCATGGCCAGAGCCCACCGTATCGGTCAGAAGCGACCCGTGAACATCTACCGTCTTGTTTCCAAGGAGACAGTCGAAGAAGAAGTTCTTGAACGAGCACGCAACAAGCTTCTGCTTGAGTATCTGACGATCCAGGCTGGCGTCACGGACGATGGCAAGGCTGCATTCAAAGAAGAGCTCAATAAGAAGGGTCTGAAGGTCGATGGGCCCTCTTCATCCGAAGACATTCAGATGGTCTTGAAGATGCGTTCATCCAAGATGTTTGAGCAGAGCGGCAACCAAGAACGCTTGGAGCAACTCGACATTGACTCGATCCTGGAGAACGCTGAAGTCACCAAGACCAAGGTTGACGACAAGATCAACCTCAGTAGTGGTGGCATTGATTGGGACAACTTCATGCAGATCACGGATGTCAAGGTGGACGACATTAATCTCGACTGGGATCAGATCATTCCTGCCGAGAAGCTTGCCGAAATCAAGGCAGACGAAGAACAGCGGAAACATGAGGACTATCTTGCCCAGGTCAAGGCTGAGAGTGCTCCCCGAAGAGCCGCCGTCAAGAGCCGCAACAGGGAAACTGAGCGTGCTGACCGGTTTAAGAAACGGCAGAAAGAACAGCGAGAAAAGGAAGAGGAAGAGCGACAGGCCCTGATCGCGGACCCCAAGAGGCCTTTGACAGATAAGGAGCAGCGCCTTCTTATCAAAGCCTACTTCCGGTTCGGCTCGATGGACGACCGCGGTGAGGAGATCATCAGAGAGGCCAAGCTCAAGGAAAGAGACCAAGATTACGTCAAGTCGGTTCTTGATGAGTTCATCAAAGCAGCCAAGGAAGCTGTTGATGACAATTATATCACCATGGTGGAGGAAGAGAAGAGGCTTGGCAAGACACTCACCAAGAAGGATCGCAAGGCTGTTCTGATTGACTTTGGCGAGCTAAAGAAGATCAATGCCGAGACGGCCATTGAGCGACCCAAGCAACTTCAGCTTCTTCGACAGGTCATCAACGGGCACAGCGACTGGCGAGCATTCCGTCTTCCCGACGCCACCAAAGCTGCCAACTATTCTTGTTCATGGGGTGCTAAGGAGGATGCCATGCTCCTGGTTGGCATCGATAGACATGGCTTCGGTGCTTGGCCTCAGATTCGCGACGACCCTGACCTGGACATGACGGACAAGCTCTTCCTGGAAGAGCATCGTGTCGAGAAGAAGGAAGAGCGTAGCAAGGCCAATGACAAGATGAAGGCGCCAGGCGCAGTACATCTTGTTCGTCGATCTGAATACCTGCTTTCAGTCTTGCAAGCGAAGCACTCGAATGATCGAAGTGTGCAGCGAGCCGTGGAGAATCATCACCGAAACAACAAGAAGAGTCATCTTGCCAATGGCCACCGCGGAAGTGCTACTGCATCCCCTGCACCCCAGGTCAGCAAGAAACATCGCGACCGTGATCGGGACCATGTCCATGGACGCGGCTATGCCGACGAGCGTGGAACTCCAAGGCCCGACTACAAGCGGAAGCATGTTTCCCATGAGGACAGCCGGAGCCCCAAGCATCGCCGGCTGGATGATCATCGTCGATCTGGCAAGCACAGCGACGATAGGGACAGAGCTGAGAAGCGTCGACATCGTGATGATGATGACCGAAGAGCCGAGAAGCATCGTCACAGCCACGGACATCGTGATGAACGACGTGGTGACCGGCATCGTGACGATCGTGATCGCGAACGCGACCGTGACCGCGAGCGAGAGCGAGATAGAAATCATGACCGTGACCGTGACCGTGACCGTGAGCGGGATCGTGATCGTGATCGGGACCGCGAGCGAGAGCGTGACCGCGATAGGGATCGTGTGCGCGAGCGACCCCAAGAATCTCGCCCTCAAGATGAACGCCGAGCCAAGGCTCTTCGTCGGCTGGATGAGCTCCGGCGAATCGGTGACAACAAGGACCAGAGGGATAAGGATAACGATGCCATGATCTGGTTCCTCTTGAAGCCCGTCAGAGAAAATTTCGAAAAGATTCTCTCAACCACCAAGGATAATGTCAAGTCGAGCAAGGAACGAGCCTCCATCTTTGGAGTGGAACTGGTAGTGATTGGCACATTCCTGGACGAAAAGTTGCCGGCCACTGCTGCGGACGAGGGTCTCAAGAGCAACTTTTGGTGAGTACAGCTGTGTTGATACACCCTGACTTGTGACACGGGCTAACATGTGTTGTAGGGACTTTTTGGCAGCGTTGTGGCCAGTCGACGACACCAGCAAGAGCGTGACAGGCAAGCGACTGAGCAACATGTATCGTACGCTGCACTCTCGCAACAAGGGCGGCTCTAGCTCGAACAAGACCAACGGGGCCTAATGAATGGTCTCATCTCTCAGAAGAGACCTCAGCTCAGCACGACAGGTCTTTAGAGACACTTGATTACGAAGGGAAGGTGAATTGTGTTTCACAGCAACTCAACATAGCATGTTTGTTTTCAGCATGGTTTTGGCGTTTGGTTGTACAGATGGATGGCATCATGTTGCACGCAAGTACGTGAAGCGGAGCAGAGCGGAGAGGCTGAGATCATACCCCGTTGCATTATAGGACCTGTGGTGGAAGGAGTTGTCGCTGCTGCTATGCTATGCTATATGGCCAAGCTTGGCCAAACTGATACATACGAGGACAGGCCTTGCCTGGCTGCTAATTCGCATGCCTCGCGTCTCTCTTACTGGAGTAGGCTGTCTTCTTTTTGTTTTTTCTTCTTCTTTTCATGCAGCACGACCTAGAGGCAGGCAGGCTATCTAACTCACAGCTGATGTGATGGATCTGGCCAACTACAGAGGGTCAATGAATGGCTGCTCACTGCCAGGGATGAAAGGCAGGCAGAGCAGAGCAGAGGCGAGGCGTACAGGTGCATGCAAATGAGCCCTTGTTCTTAGATGAAAGATGTTTTACAGGGCCTGTGGAAAAAAAGGGGCAGGACCAGCAAGAGGCTTCTGCTCGGTGGCATAGATATGGTTGAAGCTATAAAGTACATGACAAACTACTGTGCCCTTAATTGCTTGACTGGTGACGAAGTGTTGGCTAGTATCGTGAAGGGTTGATGAGGGAATATGTTAGGGTGTGACACTGGTTGACACGTTTAGAGAGCATTTGTACTGTAGAAGAGCTTGCTATCACTGGCTGCAGCAAGATTTGGGCATCAATTGTTTCTGGTCTGTTTTGTGCTGCATCGTTGCCCTTTCGTCACCACGGTCGGCCTCCCGCAGTATCTCGGAGCCAACCACACAGCTCACAAGGACTGATAAGCGCTTGACATTAATCATGATTGACTGCTGGGACCTCTATGGAAGCCACAGTAAGGTTGAAACTTGGTAGGGTTTGATGAAGGACGAGTCCAGGTCTGCGGGACTCCCCTTCACCAAACATGATCATTCGAGCCATGAGACAGAAATGCCCGGCACAGATTTGGAAGCAGACTGTGCCCAGAACATTGCTCTTCTTTACTATCTCGGACAAGTTGCATCGCACCCTCACAAGAACCTGACCCGGCCTCAAGAGGCAGACGTTGGGTGGACCATCTCTCTCAATGATGAGAAGCACCTGACGACTACTCTTGGATTGCTGTCTGCAATAAAAGACGACATTAACAATGTGACAGCCGTGTGCGTCGAGGAGACAAGAAATGGACTGGTCGTCATGGTTGCTGCCAACACCAAAGGCCCTGGCCCTGTATCGCCATATCTGCAATGGGTGAAGGAGGGATTTGACAGTGTCTTTTCCCTACTCAAAGACGCCTCAAGGTGTAAGTCACGAGTGCCACACTGGGAGCCCCCTCTCCTAACATACACTTGAGGCTCTCGCGAGAAACTTGAAAGCGATGTGTTTGGTGCCATCGTGTCGATGTGTCGCTGGCGGATCTTGTCAAGAATCAGGATGATCAACCCCGAGAACAAGCCGACATTTCAGAAATTCTTAGGAGAAATTAACTCAGCAATCGAAAAGTCTCCGCAGAGAGCGGATCGTACGAACTTTATGGCGCTGAGCAACCAGTTGATGTCTGAGCTGGACAAGTATCAGGCTGCATTTGCCCCTCCAATCGGTGGTACTTGGGCGTTAATTAGGGACGAAGACCTCGAGTCTATTGTTAAAGTATGCTACGAGTTCTCCGAGATGCCGGCTGTTGGAACTATACTTCTCAAGGATATGAACGGCATGAAACCGCGTGTTGGCCCGAGTACATGTGAGGGCGTTCTCAACATGATCCGAAAAGTGGGAAACTACAAGAGGGCAGCAACGACGCTGGTGAAACTATCGAGGCGATATGAGTGTATCCGTCAAGCCAATACACTATCCGTGGTATTGGACTCCTCGACACTTGCCCAGCATCCTCCTGCACAGCGTCCCAGTCTTCCGGCTATGCTGGACAAGCTGAAAGCTCACCACGGAACGAGTTGGAATACTGCCAAGGTGGTCAAACAGCTTTCGGGTTACTTTGGAGGCGAATCTAGGTATAAAAGTCAGATTGATCCGCTGATGCGTCGTCCGAGAGTTCACGCCGAAATGCAGCTCATCTGGTATCTCGACCAACGCAAGAGCCCGACGCCTCCAAGGGTAATTGCCTCCAACAAGGATGCCTGCTATCTCTGCAACGCCTTCATTGCCTTTCATGGAAAATACAGCATACCAAGAACCCATGGGAGGATCTACCCCGGTTGGAGACTGCCATCTAGCGGCCTTCAGGATGTGAAGAAGGGCTTCACTTTGGAGTTGGAGCGCTTGGCGGTGGCCAAGATTGACCGAATAATCAAAAAAGGAACTGAGCGTATCAACTGTCCGTTAGAGAGCACCGTGCCATCGGCTGCTGTATCAGGACTGTCGATTCTCACGCAACAGGCGGAAGTATTGCGGGAGATGGCAGATGACTCTGACAGTGACGAAACGGTTGTGCCCGAGCATGGGACTGAAATCTTATGCCCTCATGAACAACAGGCAGAAGAATATCTTTCCTCACATCCGGGAAGCCCTACCAGACAAGATGGTTCTGAAAAGGAGCAAGAGGCGGCTCCAAGTCACAACGAGGTTGAGAGCAGTGCGGAATTCAGGTCTTCGCACAAGCTCGCGTCTTCACCTATACCTTCACCTGAGCTTCCGCTGGACTCTTCACCCGAGTCTTTGTCCGGGTCTTCACCAAGGCTATTGTCGTTATCTGGGCCCTTTTCCGAGTCTTTGTCTACCAAAGAGCCTGAACAAGCACCGGCAGACGAATACAAGGATGCTGGTAGGTATTCAACGCCAGGGGCTCAAGTTTTCCGATCGTCTGAGAACTTGCATCATTCAGCAGTTGGGACAGACACGAATAGCAGCCCAAGTGTTGGATCTCGGTTAAGCAAGATGGTAAGCCCGAAGACGTACGAAACACGGCTTTCAAGCATGTCGACTCCTGCCTCGCTGGTTAAGAAACCCTACAAAGAGAACGAGGTTGGTGATGAAGACGCATGGAGACAAGTTGAAAAGGGTCAACGAGAAGTTGTGACGGTGCCTAATTCACTTGAGCTATTTGTCGAGTACACAACAGGGCCTTCGAGCAAATCAAATCACCTTAGGTTTAAGGCGAGGCGGTTATCAGAGGAAGAGGCGACAACAGCCTTGAAAGAGGGTGTCACAGTGCATGATTTGACAAACATGGGATATGAAGGGGTCAAGGTCAAGTCCAGCGGTGGCATCATGATGAGAGTGGACAACCAAATCTTTGTTGCCCATCTCGACGAGTTTGTACCTCCTACACATATAACGTAACTTTTGTACAAGTGAGGCGATCTACATGTGTTGTTTGCAAAGGATCTTGCAGTTTAGTCGCCCGTGTTTGGCGTTGACTGTGTTTCTGTGGATCCGTGGAGCATGCAATCATGATTGATTGTTCCGATTTCCCATCACCGCCTCATTTTCAACTAAATCTGATCATGTAACATCCACCAGCAGCAAAAGCACGTGGTCCATTATTCATTTACCTACAAGTACGAGAAGGGAATTATCCAAGTTATTTTAGAATCTTGAGCTAATTCTCATCAGAAAATACCAATATTCTTTTACTCATATTCATCATGGCTGTCGCATATGCCCGTGAGCGTCATATCGCTGAGCTCGCCGTCCTTAGAGCTTCCATCCTCACCAAAAAGGTGCTCTCGTCCGTCAGCGGCATCTCAAAGGCCGACGCTTCGCCTGTCACTGTCGCAGACTTTGCCGCTCAGGCTATTCTCATCAGCGCCTTGACCAAGGCCTTTCCCGGTGACACCTTTGTCGGAGAAGAGGACTCTGGTGCCCTGCGGAGCGATGCTGCGCTGAGGGACCGTGTGTATGAGCTTGCTTCTGGGGCGCATCTTGAGAACCAGGAGGATGAGGCGTTGTTGGCGAGTCCGGCTTCGGTGGATGAGATGCTTGATTTGATTGATCTTGGAGGTCGTGGTGAGGGAGGAAGTACTGGACGTTTCTGGGTTATGGATCCTGTTGATGGTACGGCAACCTTCCTTCGAGGCGAGCAGTACGCCGTTTCTCTGGCCTTGATCGAGGACGGCCAAGAAGTCGTTGGCGTGCTGGGCTGCCCCAACCTCAAGCCTGTAGATGGCGTCCTCGCAGAGACAACCGTCGACAAGGAAGGACTCGGCCTCATGCTCTCAGCCGTCCGAGGCCAAGGCGCAACAATTCGCACCATGAATTTTAGCGGTCTCGAAGAAGCCCGCCCGCTAGAGGGTCTCGGCAAGGCCTCGAGTCTTTCAGACGCCAGAATCGTCGACTGCTCCTCGAGCAAGACATCCCGTCACGATCTAATCGCCAAGCTCGCTGCTTCATTTGGAGCAGTGTACCCCAACACCGAAGTGTGGTCGTCGCACATCCGGTATGCTGCCCTGGCCGTCGGCGGAGGCGACTTTCAGCTCCGAGTTCCCTCGGGACCGGAGGTTCGAATGTGGATCTGGGACCATGCCGGCGCTCAGCTTGTCCTGACCGAGGCTGGCGGCAAAGTCACGGACCTGGACGGCAAGACGATTGACTTTGGAGCCGGAAGAGACTTGAATCAGAACCGGGGTTTGCTTGCCGCGAGAGGAGGTATTCATGCCACGGTCCAGGAGACATTGGCCAAGATCACGGCAGAGGATGATGCCTCGCGTTAAGCATAGATAGAAACCATAGACAAAATTGCATGTATAAAAGGTGTTCTATTTATCCATCGTTAAATCTCCCCGCCATTACATATCCATACATGTTTACATCAAGCTGCTCCGTCCCCCAATCTCCATGCTGCCCTGCCCATCCTTCATCTGTCCACTCCTGCCCACCACAAACTCAGTATAGATCCTCTGCAGCCGCGTCTTCTCATCGGAGCTGATACTCGCCCGGGTGTTGTCGAGCGCCTTGATCAGATGATCCCATCCGATCACCACCTCCCGCTGTTCACCGGTAGATGCCTTGGCGTCCGCGTTTACCACAGCCGCCGGGGCACCGTGCACCTGCTTTGCCTTCTTGCGTGCAATCTTGATCTCGTCCAGCTTGGATAGGATCGCCGCATTCTCGACGAGAGCCGCTGATTTGCTCTTTGGGGTTGGCTGGTCCGAGGGCTTGGCTTCTTCTCCGTACCGGAACTGCACAAAGCTGGGCGTAGAGTTTGGCTTTCCACCAGCTCCATTCGTACGCTTCGACGTGACTGTAGGGCCATCCACGTCCAGCACGTCATGGATTGCTTCCAGTTGCGCATTCGACACGAGGGCCTGAAGATCGGCACCCGAGAAACCCTCGGTCCGTCGGGCGACATCCGTCAGGGGTCCGTCAGACTCAGTCAACTCATCTGAGAGCCGAACCTTCTGGAACAGGGCCTTGATGATGTCAACCCGATCCTCCAGGGACGGCATGTCGCAGAGCAGGGACTTGTCCAGACGACCAGGACGGAGCAAAGCCGGGTCGATGAGGTCGGGTCGCGAAGTAGCTGCCAAAACGTAGACTCCCGACAGTCCCTCAGCACCATCCATCTGCGTCAGAAGCTGGTTCACAACACGATCCGTCACACCGGTAGAGTCATGTCCTCTCTTGGGGGCAATAGAGTCAAACTCATCAAAAAAGAGTACACAGGGCTTTGCTGCCTGCGCTCTGTCAAACAGGTCACGCACACTCTTCTCCGAAGCTCCGATATACTTGTTGAGGATCTCAGGTCCCTTGACACTGATAAAGTTGAGCCCGCACTCGCCAGCCACGGCACTCGCAAGGAGAGTCTTTCCGCAGCCGGGATATCCGTACAGCAAAAGACCAGATCGTAGTCGTAGAGGGCACTGCGCAAAGATTGGCGCATACTTGGTCGGGTACTGCAGGGTCTCGAGGAGCACCTGCCGTGTTTCTTGAAGGCCGCCAATCGACTTGAAGCTGGTCGAAGAGCTCTGAAGAGTCACATTCCTCAGTGAAGCCGGTGTGAAACCCTTCAACGCCTTGTCAAAATCGGTCCTGGCAAAATGGACAGGCCCAGTGGAGTTTGGCGACTCGGCAATCGCTCGGATGATGGCCTCGTTCCTGGCTCGAGAGACAAGCACGCTGATATCACCAGGCATATATCCATCCGTGGAGCCTGCAATATCCAAAAAGTCGAGATCTGAATCCAAAAGGAACCCGCTGGTCTTTGCTGGTGGGTTCTCACGGCTTGTGTGACTGGCACCGTCCATCCACGCGCCGCTGTCGTCTCCCGTGCTGCCATCAGCAGTCTGTGGTCGACTCTCGTCGCTGAACTGGGTTGCCGCCTCTTCCGCCGTCATGGCGTCCTGCATCACAATAGACTCCATCACTCGTCGTCTCGCCTCCTTATCGGGTGCCTTGAGCTCGATGATTTCGCGTACAACATGACCGCTCACAACCACATTGTTGATCGACTCCTTGCCCTCAGCTGTTGCCAGAAGTACGACACCGCTGTCTCGTGTGCAGTATTGCCTAACAATCGAACCTAGAATCTCTCCAACTTGTCTGCTCCGCCCATTGTCGTTTCCAACTTGGAGCTCCGTCTCCACAGGGCACAGCTTATCCAGGTCGTCGAGGATGACAACGGCCTTTCCGTTTAGTCGCGCGCCCCAGCTTGCAGACATGAAAAGGCGGTTGAGAGTTTCCTTAATCGTTGAGATCCTTGTCTCGTCGTTGACAAGCTTCCGACATGGGTAATAAAGCGTATGGAATAGTGATTCTTCCCGTAGCTTCTGGGCCAAGTGCCTGGCCACACATGTCTTTCCTGATCCCATGCCTCCGGTAAGAAGGACTGACGATAGATGCACAAGCTGAGACTGGAGATTGTCTAGGAGTGAATCAATCCCCACGAGAAGGGAGTCATGGGTAGGCTGTCGCTCGAATCCGTCCGAGTCCAATATCCATGATGGCCGAGGGGTAGGTGGCTGGAAGTCGATGGCCAACTTGGGGTCAAGGCCCATTATCCAATTCGTCGCATCCTTTTGTTCTTGAAAGTCTGCGCCGTAGGTGAACTTGACAATGCCACCCTCCCAACCTTGAGGGGGGTCAAGGCCGTCGTATACGCCCATAACCGCACCATCCGTCAAGGGTCCCTGGAGGAGTCCGTCAATGCCTCGCGAAGCATTGTAGATCTGACGGAATCGTTTGGCAGATTCCTCTTTTTCAGCCTTGGATTCACCACCGAACCGGAGACCCTCAACCGTCTTGGTGCTTGCAGCAAACGGAAACACCTTGACCCCTTGGACTGGTCCTTTGGGTAGCTGTTGTGGTGCCGCCTGAAGCTTTACGACTCCGCCCACCATACCATTGCACCCAAGAGTTGCACATAGAGGCGACGAAAGAGCAACTGTCTGACTATTTGGAGGATCAATCCATGATCGCAAGTGAGCAATCACCTTTGACGACGCGGCCATGCCAGCTGGAGCACCACCTTCTTCCGGCTGGGGCTGTAGAAGTCCTGCAGGCTTAATGACATCCACCACGACGTAGTTGACCCCCTTAAAGGCATCGCTCAGCAGGAGGTCGCGGTCAACCCAGACGCTGAAATCCTGGGCGAGAGGTCCCTCGTCGAACCATTCTTCACAAGATTTCCTGTCAACACCACGGAGAAACATGGTAGGCTTCCGCTCCTCCCTGGTACTCCGTCTGCGCACAGTGCTCGTACCGCTTCGCTTGGATTTCGAGGTGCTCGCCACGCTGCGATGGTCACCAGAGTTTTGCGAACTCTTTTGTCTTGTCTTTGGCGCGACGATGACTTCGGCATCGGGGGAGATCTTTGCGAACGGCGAGTCTGCAGGAGGAACAGGATCCAGCGAGAGGACTTTGATATTCGCGGTCGAGGTTGGGGAGAGATGCAGGGTCAGTGCATGAGGAGCGACGGGTATCTCGCCGAGCTTGAATGAGGGGTTCGGGAGCGCGCGAATCTGGGAAATGAGGTTCAACTCAAGAAATGTCGCGTGAAGTTCAATAATCTCCCAGTCTTCTGGCGTAAGAGGCTCAATGTTGATGGTATGCGCCAGCGGGGGATCAAGGTGGACGGTCGCCATGACCTTCTGGCCCTCCGCCAACCCTATCGTCTTCGCAAACGTCGCATCAAGCTCGATTAGTTGAATATCTTGGTCGCGCGAGGATCCCCTCGAGCCATTGAATCCATCGCGCGTAGATGGCGGCGCCGTCCTCCTCTTGCTGGGCATGCCGGTCCATCCCACAAAGACGGACCGTTGCTGGGAGTTTGTTCCACTCGATGCGGCATCTCGGAAGCTTAGTTCGACGACGACGTTTTGAACTGGCTGTGCATACCAAGTCAATATGCTGTCAAGTCGAAAGGGGGCTAAAGGCAATTGCTCACAGTGTTGACATTCACTAGCAGCGAGACCAACGTCGAGGGGAGGTTGACCAAACAGTTCTTGAGATGAGCCAGCGAGATCTCCGCCGACACGGACTGCGCATTCTTCTTGGGAGGCATGATGTAACGCGTAGAGGATTAGAATGCAGCCAGCGTCATTGCCTTCGCAGGAAGAAAAGGTTGAACAAATCTTGTCTGTTGAAAGAGTTCGGGGACCTGGCGCCGAAAGCACCTCCGACCTGGAGTCCGTTCCCGTCCCGCAGCCGAGGCAGCTCACACGTGCTCGGGTACTTCCCCGTTCTTCCCCAGCTTTCTTCTGTCCTGGGCAGCGATGAGGGACCCGTGCGCTTCTGCTTGCCTGCAGAAAAGCCGAAGCTGTGGCGCAGGCCCATTAAACTCTGCATGTGGCGGTGCAGCCCAAAACGCGAAACGACGCGTTGGTTCAGCTGTTCGCGTGGAAGGTCCAGTGCAACCACCGTTGCCCTGCGGCCCGCCCCAGCCCACTCAATTTGTGCATCGCGATCGCATCTCTCCATCTGCATACCGTAGCTTCACAACTTCCCAGCGCTCATCGACTTTGCCTTTCGCACAAGATACTTCACAATGGCGCTGCGCGAGTTCAAGGCTCCCGTCAGCTACGAGAAGCAGCAGCGTGAGGATTCTTTGAGGCCCAAGAAGTCACAGTGACCGCCACTAACATCCATCCAGATGCATTCCAAGACTTCTTGACGGGCTACAAGACGTCTGCCGAGCAGACCATCACAACAGCGCTTGGAAACATCACAATCGGCGAAGATGACCTTGACGATGATTACGACCCTATGGACGAGGACAATCAGAATGGAAACCGTGGCCAGGATAAGGAGCGCCAACGAGCCCCTCACCACAAGTACAAGGATATGCTTCAACAGCTGGCAGACCGAGTAATTGACGAGGCGACAATCGATCTTGATGATCTAGCAATAGTACGGATTCCATGTCGGATTATCAACAACTACTAACCATATTGCAGTGGGAGAATCAGGCATTCGACAGCGATGACAGCTTGAGGCTTGTTGACTCTATCGAGATGAACACAAAACACTACGTTGAGATCGTCTCGAGAGCTGTGGATGCGGTGATGCCCCAGCCAAGCGTGGATGTGACGTGAGTTACTGGATCAAGCTGAAGCGAGCTATACTGACCTGCCAATGCTAGCTTCAAGGATGATGTCCTCGATGTGTTGATGGCGCGACGACAAGCCAGGAACCGAGAGCTTGACGAGGCTGCCGAGCGTGATCCTACAGTAGAAGGAGACAAGTTCCCTGCCGAGCTCACCCGTAGGTACACCCTTGTTTTCAAGCCTAGGTCTGGCACCTCAAGCAAGCCCGCCAAGGCATTGGCCGTTCGGCAAGTGCGCGGCGAGCATCTGGGTCATCTCATCACCATCCGCGCTATCGCCACTCGAGTTTCCGATGTGAAGCCAATTGTCCAAGTCAGCGCATACACTTGCGATAGATGTGGTTGCGAGATCTTCCAGCCCATCACCGACAAGCAGTATGGTCCTCTTACTATGTGTCCCTCGGAAGACTGCAAGCAGAACCAGTCCAAGGGTCAACTCAACCCTTCCTCGAGGGCCTCAAAGTTCCTCCCGTTCCAGGAGGTCAAGGTTCAGGAGATGGCAGAGCAAGTTCCCATCGGTCAGATTCCTCGAAGTCTTACAGTCTTTTGCTACGGCACACTTGTCCGACAAATCAGCCCTGGTGATGTTGTCGATATCTCGGGCATTTTCTTGCCTACCCCTTATACTGGCTTCAAGGCCATGAAGGCTGGACTCCTCACCGACACATATATCGAGGCTCATCACATTCTTCAGCACAAGAAGGCTTACAGTGAGATGATTGTCGATCCTACGCTGGTCCGAAGAATTGAAAAGTACCGCCAGACCGGCCAGGTGTATGAGCTTCTCGCCAAGTCGATTGCTCCGGAAATTTATGGTCACCTCGATGTCAAGAAGGCTCTTCTCCTTCTCTTGATCGGAGGTGTGACAAAAGAGATGGGAGACGGTATGAAGATTCGTGGTGACATCAACATCTGCTTGATGGGTGACCCTGGTGTGGCCAAGTCCCAGCTTCTGAAGTACATCTCAAAGGCTGCTCCTCGAGGTGTCTACACGTCAGGACGTGGAAGCAGTGGTGTCGGTCTGACGGCCGCCGTGATGCGAGACCCCGTCACTGACGAGATGGTCCTCGAAGGTGGTGCCCTTGTTCTTGCTGACAACGGTATCTGCTGTATCGATGAATTCGACAAGATGGACGAGACCGACCGTACTGCTATTCACGAGGTTATGGAACAGCAGACCATCTCCATCTCCAAGGCTGGAATTTCCACCACCCTCAACGCCCGCACCTCGATCCTCGCCGCTGCTAACCCTGTCTACGGACGATACAACCCTCGTATCTCGCCTGTCGAGAACATCAACCTCCCCGCCGCGCTCTTGTCTCGATTCGATATCCTTTTCTTGCTTCTTGATACCCCTACACGTGAGACGGATGAGCAGCTCGCCAAGCACGTTGCCTTTGTGCACATGAACAGCCGACACCCCGATATTGGTACCGACAATGTGGTTTTCAGCCCTCACGAGGTGCGATCATACATTGCCCAGGCTCGAACCTACCGACCCGTCGTCCCTGAGTCAGTGTCGGAGTACATGATCAAGACATATGTTCGCATGCGAGACCAGCAGCAGCGTGCTGAGAAGAAGGGCAAGCAGTTCACTCACACAACTCCCCGTACTCTGCTCGGTGTTGTGCGTTTGGCCCAGGCCCTGGCGCGACTCCGTTTCAGCAACGAGGCCACTCAGGACGATGTCGATGAGGCGTTGCGACTTGTTGAGGCCAGCAAGGAGAGTCTGAATAGTGATCTGGGCTCTAACCGGAGGCCTCAAAGCGCCACCGATAAAATCTTCAAACTGGTCAAGGATTTGGCGGACAAGGGTGCCTGCCGTCCTGACGATGTTGTTGATGACGATATCGGCGTTCAGCTGAGCATGAGAAAGGTCAGGGAACGAGTTATCGCCCAGGGCTACACTGAAGATCAGTGGCTCAACACACTGGAAGCGTATACCGGTGGTGATGTAAGTTTACGACTACCCAGACCATTAAGGTTAAGACTAACATTACTTGACAGGTTTGGATAACTACTCACCATGGCACGAGACTGCAGTTTGTCACTGTTGACGATGGTGTTCCGGATGATGATATGGACTTTTAAGAAGGGCATGACGTGTAGTGTAATAGGAAGAGGCATCTGACGTAAGGGCCTGGCGTTCTGGCATATTAGGTAGATAAGGATAGTCTGCTGGTAGATCTTTGTCGACAATGAGAAACTATTGATGAAGCACATGGAGCACCATTTCTAGAGTTGACGTTTGAGAGCACAACGTTGGCCAGCAAATCACTTGGGAGGTTGTTGGAGCTGATACATGTTTTGAGGTTTCTACTCAGACACCGATATTGTACATTTCTAGAATACATTTACAGTTTCATCTGCATCAAGGCTGCCCGCTCCATCTCGCCAACGATGCCGTGGCCTCCCACGGTCCACTTCTCCGAAACGGTCCTCGAGTTGAGCACGTTGCGGAAGAGGCCGCTGGCGCCCCAGTACTCCATCAGGGACCGGGCCTCGTCCTTGGTGATACCCTCGAGCCGGAGCACCCAACTGTGCCTAAGAGCATCGTACACACGCTCGTCGTACTTGCGCTCGTAAGGGTTGGGCTTGGGAACCTCAAGGCCGGCTTGGCCAGCCTCGAGCTGGGAGAGGACGAGCTCCTGCGAGGGGTGGCGGTGGGCGTTGTTCGCTGATGTGACGCCGATGACGGCTCCACCGTTGGGAAGGGGAGCCTTGCCTGAGATTGCATCGACAAAGAGACGCACAAGAGCAAGCTCGTGGGAGTGGACCTGGTTAAAGGAGGGATCCCGGTAGTCGCTGATCTTGTTGATGTGGGAGAGGCCGTCGAGGGCAAAGAGCACGGGGGGACGGCCGGGCAGGGTGAGCTCGGTCCAGAGAGCGAGGAGGGTAGGCCAGGCGTACTCGGCCTCCTTGGCGCTGAGGGCGAGGTCGGCGAGGGTGGCGCCCTGCTTGAGGTTGGTGAACTTGGACCAGTCCTTCTCAAGCTGCAGCTTCTCGAGGGCTGCGCGGTTGGCTCTGTAGATGCTCTGGATCATCTTGAGGCAGTAGACGGGCTGGGCGAACTGCATGGGCTCTGTGTCGGGGATGGGTGAGTACTCGGTGTTGCCGTTTGTCAGATCTTGACCTTTTGAGTAGTTAACATCATAATTCCATCATGTTTAAAACCAATGTCCTCTTACCCTCGGGAATGTGCAACACAACCCAGTTGTTGAGAAGTGCATAGGCCATGGCCTGCAGCATAGTCATGCTCTTTCCAGAGAGCTTGCTTCCGGTCAAGACACACTTGAGAGCCTCCTTCTTCTCAGCCGAGGCCTCGAGCCTCTTCATCAGCTCAACCGTCTCCTTGCGTAGTAGCACATGCGGCCTCCGGAACAGGTTCCAGCTCTGTGTCGTCTTGAAGGCCTCGAGGGCACGGAGGTGATCCACCACATTGTCAGGAATAGCAAAGACCTTTCCAGCACTCTCGTCGAGGGTCATGTTCTTCTGGTCCAGCGACTTAAGGCCCTCGACGGGTAGGGCGCTGTTGTTGCTCAGCTGGATGCGCTTCCGGAAGGCCTTGCGCTCGCCGGGGTTGGGTTTCCGGACGGGGACGATGTTGGCCTTCTTCTTGTAGGCCTTCTTGACCTTTTGCGGGAGGTCTCGTCGGCTCTTGATGGGCGGAGGCGCGGCGGCGGCTTGAACTGCGGCGGTGGTCGAGAATGGGGCGACGAGGATGGGCTGGATGCGAGGAGCCCGGGGAATGGCCGCCGGCCTCACGAGGCACCGGAGTGAGTGTGCAGACGCCATGATGTTGGAAGAGCCTCGGGGTATATGGTATGGCAGGCAGGCAAGGCGTTTTATCGTGGCATTGGCGCCAATTGGGCCGGTTCTGGGACGCTCTTCTCGCGGGGTTCGTCTCGAGCTGTGAGGTCTCAATGGGAAAATCTCGAGGATTAACCACACACCCCCGGAGCTGGACAGGGGTGGTTGGTCTGTATTCGCTATGATTGGTCAGTCAGCCGCTGCGTCGGAAAAACCCTTGTCCACCGCTCCGACGTCAATTTATCTTATCAGTTGGTAGAGGTAGAAAAAAAAGTTACCCAGAGCCAGCAACGACGAGAGACTAGGTTTGCGACAAGACATTCTCGCGATCACATTTCTTAACCTCCAACATCTCCCACCACACGAGTCGTCACTCATAAATCACAATTCACAATGGCGCTTCCCAGCTCCAGGCCAAAGCTGCCCGTCGCAGTCGAAAAGCCCACTCCCTACACCTTCGACCTGGGCCACCTCCTCGCCGAGGACCCCAACCCCGTGGACCTTGACAAGACCGACCTCGAGCAGTCCCTCGCCGAGCTCGCCCGCGACGGCGCCCAATCCCTCATCAACCAGCTCCTAACGACGTGCCCCCTCAGCTCCACCACAGAGGGCGTGCTCCTCTCCCTCCCGGCCCCGAGCACCCGTCTTCCCCGCGAGAAGCCCGTCCCCGAGGCCAAGCCCCCGACAAAGTGGGAGCGCTTCGCCGCCAAGAAGGGCATCAAGCCCAAGACCCGCGAGCAGCGACGCAACCTAGCCTACGACGAGGAGTCTGGCGAGTGGAAGCGCAAGTGGGGTTACAAGGGCCTGAACAAGAAGGGCGAGGACGACTGGCTGGTCGAGGTCAACCCCGAGAAGGAGATGAACAGGAAGGAGGGCACCAGCGTGAGAGGCGACGGCCGAAGGGAGCGCAAGGAGAGGGTCAAGCGAAACGAGCGCATGATGCGCAAGAACGAGAGGGATGCCGTCAGCAAGTCCGGCGGCAAGAAGAAGAGGGCCTAGAGGGGTGGTATATCAAGTTGAGGGTGATGGAGCTGATATATGGTTCTGCAATTGCTGCTGTTGAGCATAGACGGCGTTCAGGATTGGCGTTACGAATCGGCACGAAAAAGCTAGTTATACACAGAATTCGGGTGGGAGGTTCAAGACAATCGACTTGTTTTGGGTGGAATAAACAAGAATCCACTTGCGCCCTTTCATTTATGTGCTATCTTTCTTTCCCAATTTCTCAAAACTCCCAACATTATATCATCACCCCTTTCCTTTACATGACTCTCGCTTTCGTACATGACCTCTTCCTGGATTCTCAAAATAGGGGGATGCTCAACGACTAGGGAAAACAACAGACTCCATCTGGTCCCCAGCCTCATATCCTCTTCTCTTCAGCTTCTTTTCAAACGCGAGATCAGTTGCGTCTCAACCCTAGAAACCCAGATTAAGCAACAAGATAGCATGTTCAAGAAGCAAATCCACAATTGCGAAAACGCTAGGATTCCAAACCCAAGATTCCCCGCGAGATGAAGGGCAGAAAAAACAACCCCCTGACGATATCCTCCCTCAAATGCATTCATGGGGTATACCAAACAAACAATAGAAAGAAAAAAGAATAAATAGAAACAAGACTTTACTCGCTCCGGTACGGCAAGGAGAGACCCTCCCAAGACTTGTCGAAAACCTTGCTTGATCTCTCCTCGCCGTCACCACCAAGTCACTCTGCGGAAACGCCAGCGTCCGGAGCGATCAACCAGAGTACAAGAGTCGAAAGGCAGAAAAAGTCGTAAACGGCATGGCATCGTAAATCGGCTGGTGCTGAACGCGCATAGATAATCACGGGCTCTATCGTGGGTATCGGCATGAGAAAAAGGTGATAGCAGGCTCCATCCCATCGCGTTCAACGAGTCAAAGGATGTCTTTTAGAAGCCGAGGGGTGACAGGGGCATGATAGGCGACAATGGTCGCATCTCCCTGCTTTCCCCTGGGCCTCTGCCCACTTCACGGTCGCGGTCGCGGTCGCGGTCGCTATCCAGGGTCAGAGTAGTCGAGACGATCGACGTATTCGAGATGATCGAATTGTTCGAGACGACGCTTCCGTTGGATGGCGATATTTGGAGCTGCTTCTTTTTCAGCCTTGGCTTCTGATCTCCGGGACTGATGCGTCCTGACTGTTTGCTGCTGTCCGAAGACGACAGTTGTTGGCGTTCGATCTCTGGCTCTTGAGGCTTGGGCTTTTGCGGCTCGGCCAAGCCTCGTGGGGGAGGCTGGTCAAAGAGCGTGTACTCTTCTTCGATGTATTTGGCCTCGTTCTTGCATCCTCGCCAGCAGTCACGCCAGTCGCACACCAGAAACTTGAAGCAGAAGGCGTCGATCTTCATGCATGGTTGAAAGCAGATGCACAGATTCCTAAAATCCATCTTGTTCTTGTCCGAGTGAGCCAGGAGAAGACTGAGGTGGCACGTGATGGCGAAGAGTAGGTAGTAGTTGAAGGGCGAGAGATTCGAGAGTTCTTCGATCAGCAATTCAGGCACCTCTTCCGACCCAGCACACTCCCTTGCTATCCGGTCTTGGGCTGCCTTGGGGAACAGCTCGTCGGGCAGTTCTCTAAGCCAGGCCTTTAGCATCGAGCCGATGATATTGATGTCGTACAAGTCTCGCTCGTCAAAGAGGTTAACATCATACCCTGTTTTGCGTCAGATAAGGTCTTGCAACAATGATAGATAATACTCACGCTCATCAAACTTTCGCTGCCACTTCTTGATCTGCGGCCCACTTCCCGGGACACGGTACAAACCTTCCACCTCACAGCCCTTGTAGTTCAAGTAGTCGATTGCTCTCCAGGGGAAGGCGGGCATCCAGAATTCCGTCTTATCCCTGGAGTCCTCGAGCCGCTTAGAGATCCTAGTCAACCGAGTCTGCTCGACCAACGGCAGGTTGATAACTTTGAGTTGGTAGTTTTCGTCATCCACTGCATCTCGGTCCGAGTCCCTCCCACGCCCACCTTTTCCGCCAAACAAACGGTCACTCAGCATACCGGCTGCACGTGTACCGGAGCTCTTCAGCCCATTGAGGAAGTTTGAGCCTCCATTCTCGTTCAAGGAAGAGGGCTGGGTCTTTGATTCCTTTTCACGGTGTCCCCTCCTTGTCGAGGACGAATCTCTCGGTGCGCGATCTTCGGATCGGTTCCGGACGGCGGAGCTCATCATGTCTCTAAACGATCGGTCGGGCCCCAGAGGAGCGGTCTTTATTGGAACAGAGTTGAGGTACAGCTCGGGCTCGTTGCCTTGTCTAGGTGATGGAACGGGGTTCAGCTCGGGGCTGGTGTCTTCCTTGTCGCGATTGGATCTACTGCGGTTCAAGATGCCAAAGGGCTTGTTCTTGGCCTTCTTTGTTGATGACTGCGGTGATGCAGTGTCGAGGTCGCCGGCGGATGACAAAGACAGGTCGCTTCGCAAAGGATCGGCAGAGACGGGCTTGTGTAGGGAGTGGTCAGAGTAGGATGGATCTATTCAAAAGCATGGTGTCAGCGGCTGGATGCGAACCTGGGCTTGCGCGGGTGGGCGAAAGTATATTGGACCACACCCCTCTCACGAAAGTTAGATTCAGATTTACATACCTCCGTGTCTCGGTCGGCTAGATCCGTCGCTGCCCCTCGACATAATCTGTGATCTTGTCTCTGTGGGGTTGCGGTTGCTGCTGCTGCTGTTGTTATTATTATTGTGGTGGTGGGCATGCGGCTGATATTGGTTGGTGGCCTTGGACTGCTTGTTGAAGTGAAAGAAGCCGTTCTTGGATCCCTTCTTGGGGTCGCTTGTCATGGGCCGCTGAGGCGGGTCGGGTCGCGAGGTGGTCTGGGGATTGGATAGTGGAGGAGGGGGAGGTTGCTCGTTCAAGGTAGATGATATGGAGGGATATGTCGAAGGGGGATCCTCGCGCGTGTGCCTGAAGGACTGCTTCTGCGTCTGCTTCTGGGAGGATGGCTCTTCTCTGCTCCTCTCGATAGCGACAGCAACAGCGGCTGTGGTTGGCGAGGGCTGTGCTGTGGCTGTTGCTGTTGCCGCTGCTGACGATGACGATGAAGTACCGGTTGCCGTCACAGCCGCCAGAGCTGCAGTTGAATGTGACACTTTCCGGTTCTTGACGCCTTGGTTCCTCAAGGGCGAGAATCGACTGTGGAAAGGAGAGGAGCGGGGGGACCGGGGCGATCTGGACTCGGCCGGAGACACGCCTGGGGAAGTCGTTTCAGCAGCTGGCGGGTCGCCCTTGTTGTTGCGTGAGGCACCGGCGTCAGATTGAGACTGAGACGGAGACGACGACTGAGACGGAAGCGCCAGCGGCTGCGGTGCCGCCTTGCGACCCATTTTGGAGCCCTGCCTGCTGGCGGCGCAGCGCAGCCTCCAGTCGCAGTCGCGGGCCTGCTTCGCGAGCGAGCTTTGGGCTGGGCCTCTGCCACACGAGGGGAGGCAGTGTGGGCAGAACGGAGCTGGAGGGTCAAGGGCGGGCCAGGGCGGCTACCGATTGGGGTTTGGGGGTCTGTTTCTGGTGGTCTCGATCTGCGGGTCGCGGGTCGGTGGGAGAGCTGCGTAAAACCGTCTGGAGGTGACTCGACTAGAACGGCAGGCGGACAGGGCAGAGCGCAACGGACGTGGAAGATTTGTCGATTGGTGGCAGTGGTGAAGGTGGTGGCCGCGTCTTCTTGTCTTGGTGGTGGTAGTGGTAGTTCTGGTGGTGTTGGGGCCCGTCAGGGGCAAGCGGAGAGCATGGGGCAGATTCGAATCGAGTGAGCGGGTGAGCAGTGCAAGACGAGAAGAAACGAAGCCGGGATAGTCTCTCGAAGGTTTGAAGGGTAATTAGAGGCCGTGTCCGTGTCGGAGCCCGAGAGCGAGAGTCCCTTGATCTTAGTCTTAGTCTTGGTCCTTGCTGCGTTGCGTTGCGCCGGGTTGGGCGTTGCTGAGCTTTAGCTTTCGAATTACTCGATGAACTCTGCTGCTTTTGTGAGAGATTGGATCGTGGCAGGGTCTGTCAGTGCCAGTGCCAGTGCCCGCGCGCCAATACCAATGCCAATGCCAGTGTCAAAATGCCCGAGCCCCAGCCTCAAGGCGAAGCGCACCTACGCACGCAGGCTGGCTTGCTCACAAACTGTCGGTGGCCCCGAGAGCGAGAGCGTCCCAATCAGCTGGGTAACAGTCCGTGCTGCTGACCGCTCCCTGGTAGCAGTAGAGAAGAAGAAGGCAATACGGCACAGAGTACGAGCGTGTATCAAACCAATGTCAGGTATCAACAGGGCATTGTCAGCATGGAAGCAGGCGTGACAAAGGCCAAGCAAGGAAGCAAGCAAGGGCTTGGAGGGGGGCCAAAAGAAGCAAGGGACTGGATGTGGGATGAATGGATGTGGGACGTTGCACGGAAAAGAGACCAGGAACAAGGGACAAGGAGGAGAGGATGGATAGAGATGGAGACCATGCCAAGGGGTTTGATTCTGCAGTAAGGCTAGACTTGGGAAGGGGAGTCGGCCGGGGCATTAACGGGCACCGAGAACGGGGAGGAGCATCAGCAATCCAGAGTCGTATCGTATCATACGTATCACATCTCTATCAATACCTCTAGTACATTCATCACTCGCAACCGTTATTAGCTCCCCCATCCGGCTCGGGCTATTTGAACCGACTGAGCGTTGCGCGGCCTCTATTGCTTGGTTGCGGTGTGAATGGTGCTGGTGCTGGTGGGTGTGAGCTGGCAGCTTTTGAAACGGCCTGTCGCACACTAAAAACCAGACACCATCAGAAAAACACCCGACTCGACCAAGCACAGCTCGGCAGCCTGGAACAGCCCGCCCCCGGCAAGAAAAAAAAAAGACGATACATGCTTCGCAGTAGCTTGAGAAACTAGCATCAAACAACAAACAACACACGAGAAGCAACAGCAAGCTCTGAGGCCTTCCCTTGCTGCACCCAACATGTGGGAATTGGGCGTCGAGCCCAGGGGTTCAGATGGATCTCTGGATGGCACTGAAGCCACGAGCTGCCACTCATCGCAAAAGAGTCCTGTCAATCAGTCAGAGATCCGCCTGGTGTCTGTGTGCCGCTTGCCTCGTGGACCAGGTACCAGGACCGTGAGTCTAGATCCTGGCTTTCCCGCCCAGTTGGGTGAAGGGTTCAGTCGACCTTCAAAGCTTGCATCCTCAAATAGGAGGCCAACTTTATATTGTATCACACGAGATGCCTGTGGTCTCTGATCACTGTTGAGATGCTGTGTAACATGCAGTCCTGTTTCTCACCACGATCGCCATCTCATCGTATCGTACCGTTGTCTTCATGACCGGCATTGCATGTGTTGATTTTTCCCACACTCGCATGTCTCAGAAGCACCTAACGATCTACTCACCCCCCTGCCAACAGCTTGGTGCTAAGCCTAATCAACTGCCTCTCCTGGCATTCCCCTGGCATCGTAGCCCAGCGACTGGTTCCCGCCAAGGGGTTGAAAGAATACCTGGGCAGCCACTAATTCACTCTTCTCTGGATAACTCGTCCATGATGCTTATACTATACTCACAATGTCTATAAATTAAAGTGTTTCTAAACATCAATATTCAGATACATCAACTTCTCCCGTCTTCTCCCTTCTCTCGACGTAACCCCAGCCCCGTCGACAACTGCCCCTCCCTCTGCTTATTCTTACACCCACATACCAGCATCCCGGGGTCACGGCCCAGTGCCTGAATGAGTGGCAGAAGTGGCGCTGCTAGTGGATTGCTGGACGAGCTTCTGAATGGGCTCTTGGGAAATGGAACATGGTCAGAGCTCTCTTTGACTGCCGTGGTCCCTCCCGCTCAGTGCCTGAAAGGCAATTTGTGAGAACGGACTCCCCCTGCCTCTATATGGAGTCTATTCTCGAGGGCGGCGCCTATTGTGCTTCCTTTCTTTGGACTAGGAGGAGGAGGCGCAACACCTCGTGCTTCTCGGTGGCGGCGCTTGATCCTCTTTGACCTCCCGTCGCTCCCCGTCTTCGGCATGCCGTCTAGCCGCCCACAGAAGTGCCACCCTGCGCCGCCTATGCTCAGCTACGTCAGGCTGTTTGTTTATACAGATGCAGCATGGTACAGAGAGGCATCCGCAAAAGTCGGATGCCTTCAACGCCGCCGATAGGAGGAAGTTGGAGAGGATTCTGTATCAAGCAGACGTCAGCTGTGGGCCGCCGTGAGCTTGCAAGCCCTCTTCTTCGTACGATCATTTCCCAGTACCGGACCGCGTACGTGTGTATCCGTATAATTACGCCTAGGCAAGGAATCTCGTGCTGAGCCTCTTTTCTCATTGCGCGTCCTCGTTGCTGTCGCGTGGTTATCTCGCATAATTTAGGAAGCTCGATCGTCATCGTAGTCGTCGTCGTTGCTCTACTCGATGCACCCCGGATGGATCCGAATTTGGATCACACAGCCAAGCTTGACAGCCTGTCTGAGTAAGGGTTTCCCTGCCAATGGAGGAACCTACATGAAACGTGGTGCATTGGATTTCGTCTCGTCTATTACCAGTCATCTCATTCCTTGATCAACCTTGGCCATGTTTCACTGCCGGTCTATAAGTGGTGGACCGAAATAGATCTCATCTGCATGGTATGGAGATGAGGCTGCTGGCCCACAAGTCGACTACCACAACTACCACTCGAGTAACTAGCGGTTACGGATACTGATAGAGAATGTCGTTTCGTTTGTTTGCTCTTTGCTCTGTCCTCGTACACTGCCTCCGTGGTTGAGCAAACTCAAATGCCTGCATCACCAAAGAGAAAGTCTCAAGTTCCACATTCATCCAGGTACGCAAAGCATTCCAGCTTCGTCACGTTTCACACTTTCGGCGAATACAATGTACACTGTCGCTGGTTGGGAGAGAAAAGGTTGTTTGAGGTATACTCCCGGTCAAGGGAGCACCCGTTGTAGTATCCGACGTTGACGATCCCCGAACACAACCCAGCTGATGGCCTAGCACGATCTGACAAAGTCGTCAATCTCCTTGTTGAACCTATCAGGTTCCTCGTAAAAGAGCCAGTGACCGGATTCAAACACGCTCGACTTGGCCAGCCCTGGCCTCGTTTTCTCTACCCGCTTGGCAGTCTCTAGCATCCCCTCGAGCGGGAAGCATCCGGATCGGCGCCCAGCCATCACTAACGTTGGAACTGTGATCGTCTCTATAGCTTCGCGGTGATCATATCGGGTGTGATCTGCTAGTAGCCGCGCGAGCCACGTTTGATCGCACAGGGCACTAATCTCCGTGAAGAAGGCTTCATCGCTCGCTGCTTGCTCGGCCGAAACACCATCCTCCTGCTGCGGTGCATGCCGGTACCCCAAGCATCCTTTCACGAGATCAATGTGTGCTGACTTGGATTCATGGATCCAGCTTTTCTGGGCTGCGAGCATTGTTGCTTCATCGTAGCATCCCGTGTGTGCCTTAGACGTGTCCCAGTCGTCAAACGTCGACCGGTCTTGCAATGGTGCCTGGTCGACAAAGACAAAGCCAGCAAACTCGGTGCATCCAAATAGCTCGATATACGTCCAGAGGACTGCAGCACCGATGGAGCAGCCAACTGGCACGATACGGGTATCCGGTGCCGCCTTACGCAGGTGAACGACAAGGCCGGCAAGGTCGGCTGCCAGGCGGGCAACGTGGTAACCACCACGAGTTCGGTCTGATCTGCCGTGGCCGCGCATGTCAGGGGCAACGACCCAGAGAGACTCGCTTAGAGGACCAATGTTGCGGTTGAAGTAGTCGCTGGAGCCGCTGAAGCCATGCATCAGCACCACACAATGACGAGATGAGGCATTCCCCGCAGCAGCACTCAACGGCAGGGAGGATTGGTAAGCTATATTGCAGCCATCGTTGGTGGTGAATGTTTCTAGATGCATTCTTGCTTGCAGGGGCTGTGGCTCTTCTTGGGTCGTTGAGCCTCTAGGGTGGATGTTGTTGGAGGTGTCAAAAGGAAGAGCTACCTTGAGGTCTAATATTGAGGAGAGCTCTATGTGGAGCTCACAACCGGAGCTTCAAGCTTCGATGCATTGAGCCAACCGCTTCAAGCCTATCGACTGAGCAAACTTGCTCAGAAGAATGTGTTTATTTGTTCGAAAAAATCACCGCAAGATGGGTAGCTTGCCTTATTTCTTTCGCGCCTTCTTGCTCTCTTCGAACCAGATAGTTAAGAATCACCATGACAATCACCACAAACCATAAACATGTGCACCCAGCTCAATAGTCCAAGCTCATGAAATTGCAACCCCAGCTCTCCGGATACAAGTTTCTTTTAAACTACCCAATATCCTAAACAAAATATTCGATCCATATCCATATGAAACCGAATAAACAGAACTTGATGCATATTAGTTAGTGAACGAAGCTCGTGGTGAGTATCAGCAAGTGCATCCAATTTCTGGCCAGGCAACGCGATTACGTAATGACCCGCCATACAAAATTCTCTTCGACATCTCAACCCCGACATCTCTCATCAAGCTCTCTCATCCTTCAACAACATGGCTCAGGTCGCACCGGAATACGACGGCCCCAAGCTTGCCGTTGACGCCCATGTGAAATACATCCAAAGCCTGGACACCAGGAAGGATGAGCTGGATTACTGGCTGACCGAGCACTTGCGACTCAATGGTCTCTATTGGGGGTTGAATGCTCTCTACCTGCTCGGCCGCCCTGACGCCCTCCCACGTCAAGAGGTCATTGACTTTGTTCTATCTTGTCAGCATGAAAACGGCGGATTCGGCGCTGCGCCCGGTCACGATGCCCACATGCTCTCCACAGTAAGTGCTGTGCAGATTCTCGCCATGACAGATGCCTTCGACCAGCTGGAAGCCAACGGCAAAGGAAAGAGCCAGGTCGGCAAGTGTAGGTGCTACTAAGCGTCAACAGTGCTTCCATGCACCTACTGACTAGGAGCAGACATCGCAGAACTGCAAAACCGAGAGACAGGAACGTTTGCTGGCGATGAATGGGGCGAAGAGGACACGCGGTTCTTGTACGGTGCCTTTAACGCCCTCTCTCTCCTCGGACTCATGTCCATGATCGATGTCGAAAAGGCCGTCACTCACATCATCGCTTGTGCCAATTTCGATGGTGGTTATGGAACGGGACCCGGTGCGGAGTCGCATTCAGGCCAGATCTTCACTTGTGTAGCCGCACTTGCGATTGCGGGTCGTCTCGATCTTGTTGACAAGGAAAAGTTGGGTCGATGGTTGAGTGAGAGACAAGTTCCTTGTGGCGGCCTCAACGGCCGACCAGAGAAGAAAGAAGACGTCTGCTACAGCTGGTGGGTGTTGAGCAGTCTCGCGATGATCGATCGAACTCACTGGATCGACCGTGATGCACTCATCGCCTTCATCCTACAATGTCAAGATACCCAAATTGGCGGCATTTCCGACCGACCTGGCGACATGGTCGACGTGTGGCATACTCAGTTCGGCTTGTGCGGTTTGAGCCTCCTAGGCTACCCAGGCCTCGAAGCCGTGGACCCCGTGTACTGCATGCCTAAGACGACCACACAAAGAATCTTTGGCTGATCGACTGCAACTTTTGAATCTGGTCAAATTTGAGCTGTGTCACGTCTTCCCGACACTACCGGGTATCCTCTTGCCATTTAATTGCCTGCTAAAGACACTCCCCGTGATAGCATGGACGTATGGCTGAGAGAAGAAGAAACTGTTGGCTTTTCAGGGACATCGCCTTTACTCCGTGGTGTTCGTCCTGTAATAACCTGCAGACATTCATGGATCCGTGAATTCCTACCAAACTGGAATTTCTCTTCACACAAGTCAAGGGTTGGCTGACCCTTTGACTTCTCGAAAGAGCAAGTTGCATCATTGAACTAAGATAGTTCCTAATCACAGCAATCAACCTATTGTGTTTAATCGTCACTTGTGTGAGCTCTTCCCGCCATTCTTGTGAGGTTTTTGTCTCCCCGGCCTTGGAACCTCGTTCTCTTCCACGCCAAGCTGTCGCCCAGATGATTGTCACAGACTCGAGCTTGTTCCGCTTCCGTTCTCCTTTGCTAATCAATCGCTAAGGGGACTGAACAAACTGCTCTCAAAGCCCTGGTGTTCATAGAGTACGGAAAGTGTTGAGGCGGGGTGTCGCCGCCATCAATATCTCTAAGTTGATCAAACTCCTCATCTCACCACCCTCATCAAGGCCGAGAACAGTCAACTATAAGACACGAGAAACATTCAAGTACATCGCACACTTTCTTTCATCGCATCTCTATGTTCCCCAGAGCCAGCCCCTCGTCTTTTGCACCGGTCGGAACCACGGGATGAGTGGCGGAGGCTTCGATCCTAAGGCTTAGGGTGCCTTCGGGCACTTGCCGGAGCACACTCGCTCATGGGCGCGCTCCTTCCTCCTCGACCCAAAATATGGCGACCCCTCCTTCTTCTCTCTCACATCCGCTCCATTTCTTCCAGACTTCTGGTCCTTCTCCTTCCATCTTTTCCCATCGCAGGCTGTTCACCTGCCATTGACAGTATCGTCATCGGCAGGGCCGCACAGCCCTGTTCCCAAGTGCCTTCCTCGGCCTGTTCACCCCGTGGGGAAGCTGCCGTTCCTCGATACAGCCTCAACCAGCCGATATCGCCGCTGTCGCTGGCACACCTTCCGACAACGAGGAGTCTACGATCCCGGTCGCTCATCGAGTCCATGTCCCTGGAACCCTTTTCCCATCAAAAGTGAGTGATTCCTTGATGGTGCCTTTCAGAAGCACTTCTTTTTACGTCTATATGGGATGCCGTCAAGGTCGCTCCCCTAACACCTTGTTCACACGATGTAAGGGAGTTGGACTGGACACTTCGTCCTAACAACCAACCACCATCATCGAAACAAACTGATCAATTTCACAGCGTGTATTCGTTCTCAGTCTAGGTTCGCAACACGTATTTCCGATTGCTAGTCTTCCTGGAATCCTGGAATCCTGGCCTTGAAGACTTGCTGGGACGGTGAGTGCCCAAACCTTGACGGCTTCGAATGCTCGTGACAGTCGACGAGCCTGGTCAAGACAAGGCACAGACAAGACCAACAAGCAACTGAACGTTTAATCGAAGCTTGAGCTGTTCCCGAGGCAGACAATCCCTTTACATGATCACTCTTGATCATGAGCACGGGCCTACTTTGTTTGCCCTGATCAAGCTTGGTTCTCGAGAATCTCGACAAGCACCGAACCTCCCGGATTCTCGTGTAAGCCAACGCAACTGCCAAGCCTCGACTGTACTCGGACGCCCGCAGCAGCCAAAGATACTCGGAAAGAACAACAACTTTGCAGTAGCATCGTAACTTCCTTCACAGTTGGTCTCCAAGGAGCTCCCTTCTTCCCTCCACAAGCTTTCCCTGCTACTTGCTCGGCATCTCTCCCCCTTTGTCCCATCCCATGAGCATCGTCAAGCAGTTGATCTTGCATCCCCCAAACCACTGCAACTACCGACATAGTGAGGTCTCCCACAAACGGACGCAATCATGGCTCGAGGAAGGAAGCCCACGAAGAAGGCTACCGCGGTAAGTACATCCCCCAAAGACTCCCATTGACCTCCCATCTCCATCAACTCTAGTCCCTTCTCAAGTTTCATCCCAATTCTCCATCTCCACTTGCACAAGACTTGCTCTTTTTGCTATTCTACGTCTCGGCCTCTACCCAGCACACTCATTTCCCCCAGTTACCAGCCCTTTCCTGTTTTCTCTTTGGGCGAAGAAGAAGGACGCTTCGCATTCGAATTTTGTATGATCTTGACACCTCACTTGACATCTGTCACATCCAGAAAATCGTGCCTTCGATCGACAGGAAAGGCCATTACTGACCATGCGTTATTCCAGGACATGACTCCCGCAATGCCGACAGGAAATAGTTCAACCAATTCCACCAATCGTCAAATTCCACTCCTCTGCAGCGTCTGCCCGGATGTTCCTCGATTCTCGGACGTGTCCCACTTGCTCACGCACATCGCCTCCAAAGGCCACCTCCACCATGAGACACAAACGAAGCTCAAGGCTCATCAAGACATCGCTGCTTCTGTTGCACTTCGACGTTACGAGGAGTAGTACTCCCAGAATGGCATCGAGGCACTTCTGGTTCAGAGAATGAAGGCAAAGCAAGCGAAGGAGGACGCACGCAATAAACGGAACCGAGCGAATGTACCCGTACCTACACCTACGGCAAAGGTGGTTACTCCTTCTTCGCCGTGGCATCTAATACTAATATAAGTTAGCAAACTAAGCGAAAGCTGAAGCAAGAGACCGCCATGGACCCCGAGGTCAAGATCGAGCAAGAAGCCCTGACGGCCGATTTCCCACTATTCCCTGGTTTTTACGACCACGGCCAGGATGCCGAGGGCCAGGAAGAGTTTGCTACCGTGGCTGATTCGCTATCCTTGAAGGGTCAGGTGTGGCCAGGAATGGGCAAGATGGATCTTGCAAATGATGAGATGAGACGCACTCGCAACCAGCGTAAGCCCAAATCTGTCATCGACAAGATGAAGAGGGCTTCTGAGGGCATTGTGCCAAATCAAGTCATCATGACGCCTGACTTCAAAGTAGAAAGGGTGAAGGATGTTTACGACGACAGCTCATCCCCTGTCCCGGGTCAAGAGGAATCGGTACGTCCATGCACTCCAGATTTTTGTACCGGTACTGACTGACCTTCTCAGACTCCGCCACGCAAAGTTCCAAAGCCAAGGCGCAAGAAGGCCACGCCCCTTGCTGAAGTTTCGGCCAACGTCCCCAAACAGCGACGAAACACTACCCGCGGTCTGAAGTCTAACACGGGAAAGAGGGCTGAAGTCAAGCCAACGATTGACGGCCAGGACGACTTTGGCATAGCAACTTCGCCATTCCACTTTCGACATGGCCACGATGTTTTTCGTGATGACGATGAACACCTAGGTACGTCTTGAACACAGCAATTCTTGCGAGATTCTGACTGTCGAGATAGGGCCGTTTGGTGGCCAGCCCCTTTCCTCTGCTCTCGATAGAAGGTAAGTCTGCATTTTGCTTTCTAAAATGCATTCTAATATTTTCAGCAGGTTTGATCTACGTGATCGACATGTAATGCGTTCCATGAGCACGACTCCCTCTAACCTTGTCTCTCCGACTCCACTCGGGAGAGACCTCCCACGGCACTTTACCTCCAGGGATGGAACCAGTTCGCTTCGGCCAGAGTCGTTCCCAACGGGTATGCTTTTATTTGGCCAGCTTCCATCCTTCCTTTGGAAGTCGCCTATTCTTGGATACAAGCTGACCTTTCTCAGGCTCCTTCGGCCACATTGAAGCTACGTATGCGATGAAGGACGCAACCATCTACAATACCTCGTCACGACTTCCTTTCACTGTCCCTGCTCACAACCAATTCCACGGGATTGGCCAAGACCATTTTCGATTCTCATCAAACAACATGTTTCATATGAAACAAGAGGATTATACTGGATCCATGGCCGGAGATTCGGCCCAGGGGGCCAACGACAGCCCCTTTGCCAGCATTGCGGGTGCAAATCCTCTTTTTTCTCAAGATCGTTTATTCCTGAACCCATACACTCAGGGATCTCCAAGTGCATCGCTTTCCACTCTATCGTTCTCTCCAATCAATCGGCCTAGAGAGCGCTCACAGTCTGCTCGCGACGTCAAACCAACCACACATCTTTGCGAGGTAATGGACGGAAACAATTTATGCGACGTGAAGACCCCAGTTCTCGATGGGGGCTGGCATTTGCACCCTTCCAATCATGACCTGAATTTTCCAGATGGTTTGGCTTCAGAGGAGCCGCAAATCTAGTCGCCCAGGCCGCGATCAGACCAAGTCGAGCATGATCGATCAGAGAGCCATGACAGCACTAGCATATAGCCGACCAACCGGTAAGGCACAGAGCAAGTTTCTTCGAAGCATAGCCTCCCCGTGTGGTGCAGCTTGGCACCGGACAACTTGATTGCCGTACCTGTCATTGAGGAGGTTAGTTATCTGCTCTTTCCTCAACTTATTGGTGGCTAATGCTGGCACTTAACTAGAGCTCTTACACTGCGATATGTTCGGATTCGACGGCCCCAATGCACCCATTTTTTTTTTACACAATTATGATCTTGACACGCATCCCTCTCGCGTTCACCAACCTGGAAGTTACTATCCGCGGGCAATGACAATGGGACTTTCGTTTAACTTCGGGACGAGACAAAAGGCGTTCCACTCAAAAGGTTTGGTGCATTATGGGATATCTTATCGGGATATGGGTTAAACAGCAGTATGATGGGCAAGGCAAATAACTATGGGTACTTTGGAGTTTGGGGGGACTGGAGGATTATTTTACATTGGAGTTATGGGGATGAAACAAGGCGCAAGCATGTGGAATATCATGGGAGGGAGCAACTACCTAGTCAGACATATCGGGATGCATTTCAATACCGAATGAAGAATGATTCCAAGGCCCCAAGAGTAGTATTGATTGATTGATTACTTTGATTACATTACAGTTGTTCAATGCTCGACACAAGATGATCGAGCTGGTCTGGTCCATTATCCATTACATCGGACAGGGTGCGGCAGATACCCTTTAGGCGTCGCATTCTCATCTCTTGTTCCATTTGACTCGACTTGAGGGAGGCAACCTCAATCACCTTTTTCGGGATGCGAGCAAGCCTGGCAACGTTCAAGCCATAGGAACGGTGGGCGACACCTTCACCAACCTCGTATAAGAAGGTGACCTCCTCCTCACCATCGGCTCCCTTCTCAGCTTTGAACTTCATGTGGACGTTTTTGACGCCGTCGAGGCCCTCTGCGACCCGTGCTAGATTCTGATAGTGGGTAATAAATAGCGTCAGGCAGCGTGTTTCTGTGACGACATGTTGGAGAACGGCTTGGGCGATGGCAGCGCCATCGTGTGTGCTGGTACCACGGCCTAGCTCATCAAGGATGACCAGGCTCCGGGGGCCGGCGGAGCGGAGAATGCGGGCCGTCTCGGAGACTTCGACCATGAAGGTGGACTCGCCGGCGAAGAGATTATCGCGGGCACCTGTACGGGTGTGGATGGCATCACAGAGGGTGAGGGAGAGGGCATCGGCAGGCACAAAGGAGCCGACCTGTGCGAGAAGGACGATGAGGGCAAGGGCTCGGACAAAGGAAGATTTGCCGCCCATGTTGGGCCCGGTGATGAGATGGGCGAGAGGTGATGGGTGTGCGAGTTCTGTGGAAAAGGGGATGTAGCCACCTTCAAGTGTGTGCTCGGCGATGGCATGGCGGCCGTTGGTGATGGAGATGGTTGGGTCAGAGGAGGAGGGGAGGAATGATGGGCGAGAGTAGCCGGGCTGAGCGGCGACCTTGGAGAGGGAGAGAAGACAGTCGAGGGTTGCTAGTGCGGAGACGGCATCACGGAGAGGCTGGTAGTCTGCGGAAATGGCAACGAGGAGATCCTTGAAGGCCTTGTCGCAGGCAGCAGCCAGGGCTTCGCGATGCTGGTCACGTTCGGTGATGAGACGAAGGACCTCAGGGGTATGGAAGCGTGATAGCTTCTTGGTGCCCGAGATCTTACTCCACGACGCTGGGACATTCTTGATGTCTGAGTTGGGGACCTCAATGAGATACTCGATGCCGGCGACGGTGATGTATTCGACCGTCTTCTTCTTGATCTTTTCAGCAGCGACAGCACGATGGCCGTCAAGCTCGTGCTCGACGTGGGCGATGCCTAGCTGGTGGTCTTGCATGTCCTCAGTCTGATACTCATCACGGAAGAAACCATACTTGTCGTCTTTGCGAGCAGCGCCGAGGTTAATCTGTTCTAAGTAGGAGATGACGGTATCGAGGATCTGAGGCAGGGTGCAGATGGCATCGTTGAGGAGAGGAGAAGTAAAGGGGGCGTCGGAAGGAGACTTGACAGTCGAGTAGTGACTTGCGACCTTTTGGAGGGCCTGGAGGACGGAGACGAGTTCAGGGCGTGTGCATTTGCCGTAGTAGATACGGATCAGGCTTCGCTCTAGGTCCGTTTTGGCATTTGCCAAGAGAGCTTCTAGTTGAGCAACGGGTGCAGTAGACTGCTTCTCAAGAAGCTCCTCCACGGCAGCGAGACGTCCTTCGAGAAGTTGCTGGTCAAGCAAGGGTCGGCCTACCCACTTTCTAAGAAGCCGATGACCAGGACGAGTAATGGTCTTGTCCAATGCCCAGAATAGACTGCCCTTCTCAGAGTGGTCTGTTGAGTTTCGATACACCTCGAGGCTTTCGAGAGTGGTGCCATTGATGAGCATGTGAGAGCGCGTGCTGAAGCTCTGAAAGTACTTGGTGAGGTCAAAGATGTGCTCTAGGCCATACTCCTGAAGATGGTTGATCATGGCTGAGAGGCAGATAGTGACGGGTTCCGGTAGCTTCAGGACCTTGTCGAGAAGGGCGGCGGCAGTCTCATCTTGGGTGTTTTCCTTCAGCTTATCGGCGTAGAACTGGGTGACGTGCGAGTATGCTTCAGCGGCCATGGTCTTACCCCTGGGAACGCGCTCGACCCGACTTCGATCACCAAAGACGTTGGTACTGCTGCCAGACAGATGCTGCACGAGCTTATCCGTGCCCTTGGTCAAGTCGCCTACAATGAGAAACTCGCAAGGGGAGATGTGCAAGAGTCGAGTTTCAATCTCGCTCCGCATGAAGCCATCTTCAAAGTTGTCGTAGATGATGTCTCCTGTGGCTGGCTGCACAGCAAGAATGCCGACATCAACCTTCTCATCGGTGCCCCATCCCTTAGCCTTGGTCTCGGTGATGCAGAGTAGGTAGCCGCCCGAAGGGGCGCCAGAGCCACTGCCCTGATCGAGCTCACCATTCTCATCGATATATGTGCCCTTGGTGTAGAGGTTTGTGAGCTTCCGGATGAAAGGGGTATTGCGGTTATCTCCAGCTTTCTTCAGTGCGGCAGTCTCAATTTGGCGGACAACTCCGACCTTATGGCCTGCAGCAACTAGGCGCTTTGCGTGGACGGGAAGACGATGGACTGGGATACTGGCTGAAGCAAAGCGATCCAGGTGTGCCTCTGACGGATCTGTAATTGTTAGTATCTATGAACACAAGGGGTCGTTTAGGATAGCTTACGCTCGTCATATCGCATTTTTCCAGGAATGCAGACTATGCTCAGCTCCTTGGCTGCGATGCGAGCGTCTTCGCCAAAGAACCGGAACTTGTAGCCAACCTCAACGATGAGGATTGTGTCCAGATGCTTCCTCTTGATGTCGAGGAACTGTATCTCCATGGGAGTCAGCTTCCCAGTCTTGGAGCCCTTCTTCTTGGCCTTTGTTTTTGTCGCTGAAGCCTCGTCCTCGTCTCCTTCACCATCTGCCTCTTCATCATCACCAGCTGGCGCGTCATCCTGGAGACGGCGTCGCCAGGCCAAGGCATCCGGGTGCCCGAGCTTCTTGACGAACTTTTTGTGTAGTTCATTTTGCCGTCGCTTCTCTTGCGCATCCTCGTCCTCTTCGGCATTTTGTTGGGCCTCCTGGGTATTCCGTGGATTCGAATCGTCGTATCGATATCGTTCCGTGCGTGCCCTGGAGGGCGATGATTGGTTTGTCTTTGTTTTGGAGAAGAATGTACTTGATTCTACATCCTCTGCATCATCTGGTCGAGACTTTTTGAGAGTCTTCTCGGGTTGTTCATTCTCCTTTTCTGTGTCTTCTAACGGTCGTTTCCGTGATGGGGAGGCGGCATCTTTGCTCGAAGGGGATTGAGCCTTGGCTCGTGCCTCGCTCTCCTTTTGGAAGACAGCAGCTAAGCCATTGACGGTCTTGGGGGTAAAGAAGGAAGTGAGAGACTGTTGCTTCTTTGCAGCTGGCTTCGGGGTGGGAGCCATGTTGAAGACCAAGTTCCGTGGCCGTTGTGAGTGTCTTTGATACGGGGAAGCTGTTCACGGGAGTTGTCCCTGAAGCAACGGATGGTGACGTTGGAGAAGCGCGTTTCTGGCTGGTCGAGACGCGTTGAGTGGTTATGCGACCCACTTTTCTCGAGTCCACTGGAACTTCAATGAGTCCATGGCTGCTTGCTTGCTTTTTGTGAGACCAAGAGAACAAGGGCATTGTTTTTACGTGGAAATTAAAGGGATGGATTGGATCCTGATTAGTTCAGATATGAATGAGTCTGAATCTCAAAGTAAAATTTCCAGATTTTCCTACGTATTGTTGCAAGTCAGATATTACATGTTGGTTCTATACTGTGAGCTTCCATTACTAACAGGGCTCCCATTACCTATTAAATACTTTGAGGGACGGATGAAAGCTGAAGTGATCTACGAAACAGCAAATCAAAGCTTCTTGGGCTTCTCCTCTTTATCATTTGCATGCTCCAAGCGTTCTACAAGGGTCGGACAGGGGAAACTTCCACACCCCGGACACTTGTAACTGAACGTCAGGGCCATTATGCGGCCATAACTAATTATCCGAATGCCCTTTTGACATGCTGGAACCAACAGTCTTCAAGAGCTGTTGGTTGTTTTTGCTCGTTTCACTCATATTGTCTGGTGGGAACTTCGTACCTATACTCATCAGGCCTGTTGAAGTCGTGATTGGACGCATGTGAAGCCGTTGCGCCCAGGAACAAATCCGTACAGATACGTATGTACACATCGACTCATTCCCGTCTCAAAGAAACTGTGACTCCTCTCTGTTCCAAAGCCAGCTGTATTGAGCTGCCAGGTGGGTAAATTCAAGCGTTGGTACTGGCTCCCTCCTGTTCTTGGCTCAAAAAGCTCAGCGCTTGCATCGAGGCTATGCTGGTGCCCATGATGGGTCAGAAGCCTCTCATGATGCACGGGTCTACCCCAAGTGATCCACACTCACCGTCGTCTGGCCCCCAAACCCTGGCACTTCCCGAGACCCCGTTTCTCTGGCCCGCTCTAGATCAAGCTGCCGGGCGCTTACAGGATTGGCAAATGTCTTGACGGGGCCAATCAGAGGCCGTTGCTCCTCATGGTGCCCGCTGAAACAGAAGTTGGGTCCCCATTTCGAGATGGATTCTTTTGCCGTGGTGACGAAGTATTGCTGTGCATGATCGAAGCTGGGTTCCTCTATGCCCCTGGATGAGAACTTTTTTGTTGATAAGTTTTGCGCAAGTTGGTGTAGTCTTGGCTAACACATCCGGCGGCTAAACGCTTGGTATCGTGTCATGCAGTTGAACATGCTGGGCTGTAAGAGCAGCGAGAGTATCATTCAACTGTCCTAATTCTATTGAGAAAGCTGTTAGCGAGATATTGGCCTTGATCCTTGCCTCGCGTACTCACTCGTCCTTTATCAACTTTCAAGTATTGGGCCTCCATCTTCGCCACACCACTACCTACACTGCACGCAAGACAAGCTCCCTCCCAGCTACTAACGTCACCCGCGCCCAAGCATCCCCGCCTCTCCCGCCGTACCTACCGGGGCCGTCTATCATATTTGTATGGCCAAAGCAGGGCACGGCGCTTGACCAGACAGACCCTCTCTTCCTCTCTCGTGTCCCCCTTCCTCCTCGTCCACGTAATTTTTGTCTCCTTCATTGCTCTTTTTGTCTGCTTGCTTCATCCATCTGTCAGACTCATCGCGCTTCTGAAACCAATACATAGAGCTCTTGTTCCTGGCGCGACCGTTTCTGCGACCCGCTGGAGCTACCGGGGACAGCCCACGTCACTTGGCACCTGTCGCACCTACCTACTACGTACCTTCAGGCCTCACGCAACGCAACCCCGCCCAACCACCAAGACTCATCGCGACTCTGCGATTTGAAGGATTCGCCCTCACTCGAGCAAGTTCCATCCAACGACGATCCCTAGCGCTCCGTCATCTTTTATTCTTGGATACTCGACCCTGCGAAACGCTCGCCTCATACAGCCCTAGTGCGGCGTCTCGTCATCCCCTCCCCTCACCGAACAACCCCGCGATACCTGGGCACCTACCCAGAAACCGCCTCACATTATCCTGTCGCCCGCCCCGGCGCTCATCTAGGTCAAGATGGAGCGAAGTCGCGGTGTCCCGGACGAGGAGATGTTCCTCAACAAGCCTGCTCCCGACGACTGCGACAGCCCGACCATCGAGCCACTGCGTATCTTCAAACCCCAGAGCCCCCAGCCCGCCAAGGACAGCAGGTCCTCCTCCTCCACCTTCAGATACCCGGCGCCTCCTTCGTCCACGTCTCCCATCTCTAAGCACTCTTTCCCTCTTCCTCCAGGTGCCTCGAGCTCTGCTGCCCCCCTGCCCTTCCCGGACGACGACGACATCCGTAAACCAACTCCGGCAAAGCCCTTTGGTTCAGCCTATAATGATACCAGCCCTCGTCTAGAGACAAGTCCCCAGGGAAAGAAGCCTGGCCTTGCCGAGCGAAGAGGTGCTGTCCCGAAGCCCATTTCTTCCCCTACGAGCCCCGATGCCGACCAGGATCTCTTTCAGCGTCCCATAGCAGATCATCAACGTCCGGGTTCTTCCAACGCCAACTATCCCAGCTACCAAAAGACATACTACCCACCACCCGGTGCCGCCGAGGCCCCCCAGCCCCCGGCGAAGACTGCTGTTGAGCAAATAAAGATGGATGGCTCCGGAGTGAATCGCTTTGCTTCAAACGCCTCGACCTCAACCACCCGGGCTAGCCGGGGTTCACCTCCTCCCCCCGAAACCCCGGTAGAGGAGCCCGGCCACGTACCGGCCGATGCCATCGAGGCCCGGTATGCCGCCGCCGGTATTTCCGGGACTGCGACGCTCAACAGCCTCGGCGCCCCCAGCGCTGCCGCCACCCAGCGACTTGCCCAATATGGAAATCATCCTCCGCCTCAACGGCCGTGGACGCCGACAGAGTCGCCGGACCAGGCGCCATCCGGACCTCCGACTGTCTACCAGGGCATGAATGCCATTTCAAGTCCTCCCCCGACTAAAGTGTCATTCAGCCCTCCCCCCCAGCTGCAACAGCAGCAGCAACACATGCCGCCACCGCAACCCCAGCAACAGCCTCAGAAAGCTCAGGAATCTCATGGTCAAGAACAAGTCAGTGTGTTGGAGCAGGACTTCGAACGCATGAGCACAAACTCGCCTCCTCCTGCATACTCGAGCTTAAACACAGGCTCTGGCTCCTCCTATCCAAACGAGAAACAGCGCCCTCAACAGCAACAGCAGCAGGCACAACAGGCACAACAGGCGCAACCCCAGCAGCAGCAGCAGCAGCAGCAACAACAACAACAACATCCTGCGCACGCATCAGCCTCAACTCCTGCTCAGCAGCCGACCCCCAGCGCATCGACACCACCTAAGAAGGCAGCGGCCGTAGCAGCAGCCGCGGCGACAGCTGCGACCGCAACTGCCGCTGCTGGCCTTGCCTCACCCGCTCTCCAACATCCTGGCCACCCAGCATTTGCCAATGACCCTCACCCCGAGCAGAATGGACAAGGTTCGCAACAAGCAGCCGCCGCTGCTCAGCCCTTTGAGGCTCAAAATCCGGCTTCGCCTCCTCCCTTACCTGAGGGATGGATTGCGCACCTCGACCAGAACTCTGGCCAGTACTATTATATCCATCTCGCAACTCAAGCAACGCAGTGGGAATTCCCCAAGGGACCAAACCCCATGACACACGAGCAGGCCCCCCTGTCTCCCACGGCCTCCACGTACGGAAACCCGCTGGGATCACCTGGCATGTTTGGCAAGCAGAATATGGCTTCGCCCATGTTCCCACCCCATACTCCAGGTTATGCTGAGAGCATTATGAGCGTGGCCGCTTCGGCTACTCCCACAGCTGCTGGGTTCACAGGCCCCCCACCCAGCGCTGGCGTTGACATGTATAGAATTCAGCCTACCAATGGCGTCTACTTTGGCCCGTATCTTCGATATGTCAACATGGATATCGAAAAGGGCCTCTGGCTTGGAAGCATTCTTGTCGTGACGGATGCTCCTCAGCCCCCGACAATCCACCTCCACTTGAGTATGGATCTGTCACCAAATCCCAGACAGCTTCAGCCTCGTCCCATTTTCACGCACCAGAGGTGGAAGTTTTACAAATATGATGTTGAGCTCCCCATGTCTGAAACTGGTACCGAACGATGGACATACGCTGTCACGTCTCATCTGGGCTGCACCCGCTATGAGTTTGTTGTCGCTGGACGTCAAGAAACGAGCTGGCGTTTCATCGCACACTCTGGCAATGATTTCGCCTCTGGCACATCGCAAAACGAGCGTGCCAAGCTTGGCGGTGTCGGATTCATGTGGAAGGATGTCCTTCAGAAGAATGTCGAATGCGGTGGCTTCCACGTCCAGCTGGGCCTGGGAGACCAGATTTACGGTGATCGACTTTGGAAAGAAGTACCTCTTCTCAAGCAATGGCTTGCCATGAGTGGCCGCGAGAACAAGAAGAATGTCCAATGGACAGCCCGCCACGAGGAAGACGTTGCTCATGCCTACTTCCATTACTATACCAGCCACTTTGACCAACCATACCTGCGGGAAGCGTTTGCGCAGATCCCTCACATCCTGCAGATTGATGATCATGACATGTAAGTTGATTGCTTGGCTCTTTGGAGACATTTCACTGACCATGGCAGTTTCGATGGATACGGTTCCTATCCTGATTATATGCAGTCGTCGCCTATGTTCAAGAACATTGGCCGAATTGCAACGGAAATGTATCTGCTCTTCCAGCACCACACCACAGTCGAGATGCTTCGAAACGTTAGCACAGATCACGACATCTTCACAGTTACCGGAACGGGTTGGCACTTTGTCAAGTTCCTTGGACCGGCTGTGGTGGTTGTTGGCCCTGATTGTCGATCAGAGCGTACTCAGGCCCAGGTCATGGCTGGTCCGACCTATCAAGGCATCTTCCCCAAGGTCGCCACGCTGCCTCCTAGTGTGCAGCACTGTATCTGGATGGTTTCTGTGCCCCTTGTGTACCCTCGCCTGGATACGGTGGAGAGTCTTGCCAACACTATGGCTGTGGGTAAGAAGGCAGTCAACACAACGTACAACATTCTGGGCAAGGTAACAAGCTCAGTGGCTGGCGTGGTTGGTGGCAAAGAGGTTGTCGCCCAGGGCTTCTCGCAGGTTAAGAAGGCCGTTGGCAAGACGGGTCTCATGGGCAACGTTCTGAACCAGTTTGGAGAGCTTGATATCCAAGAGGTGCTCAAGGACATGTGGACGCATGACACCAAGGATCTCGAGAGGACCTACTTCATCCGGACGCTCCAGGGCATCGCACAGCAGAAGGGAATCCGAATGACCTTCCTTTCTGGAGGTATGTTAGCAATCCCTTAATGCACACTGAACGTCCAAGCTAACATGATTATAGATGTCAACGCCTCAGGAGCGGGACTGGTCCATGATCCCACTCACCCTGGCGATCACAAGACCATGTACCAGATCATCTCGTCGCCAATTGTGGCGGCGCCACAGAGCAACTATGTTCTCAAGATGCTGCACAACCAGAAGACGCTTTATGTGCCACAGAATGGCAAGAAGTCGACGCACGAGGTGTCGGATACCAAGGAAGACATGATGGAGATCTTCCACACCGATGCTAGCGGTGCCGCACGAGAGCTCAAGAAGCTCATGGGCCGCCGAAACTATGTGGCTGTTGTGTCCTATGACCAAGACGCTCTGGCGGCGCAAAGCCAGGCAGCCTTTAGCCCCAACCCAAGCCTCAACGGCTCACAGCACGGGCAAGGCCTGTCCAAGGTCAGCCTGGCTGTCGATTTCGTGGTACAGGGTGACGGGGCCTTCACGGCGCCGACCAAGTATGGTCCCGTCATCATCCCTCATTTGGAGTATGGACGATGAGGGAACTAGAAGAGCTGGATGTTGATCTCGAGGAGGATGGAGTTGGTGACAGGTTTTGGCCATTTTATGTTGCACATGTAGCGGCTTATGTGACTTGACGAAGACTTGCTTATACATTTGGATATACCTTGATGTTGAATACCTATTTTTGGACATGACAATATCCCCTATCACATGGCAACTGATAAATACTAAGAGCAGTTGCTGATGGATATATGCGCAAATTTTGTATTTTCTTGGTCTCATGTCTATTGTACGTGTATGTGTGCTTTTGTTGCTTCTTTTTCCAACACCAGCATATGTATCTAGAGATCAAAAAGCTCCTTGAGGATACGGATGGTGTCCTCAGGGCCGGTAACGGAGTGGCCGACGGTGCGGGAGTCGGTGTAGATCTCGTAGTCGTTGCCGCCCTCGAAGGTCTTGTCGCCAAAGAAGTGGATGGTGTTGTAGGTGATGCCATCGGGCTTCTTGGCCTCGTTCTCGAGGTGCTTGAGGCAGTAGGTCTTGTCCCAGCCAGTGGGGAAGACGTCGAAGGAGATCTGGCCTCCAATGGAGAAACTGCGCGGTGTGTGTTAGCTATCGGGGGTCTTGTCATGATGAGTTGAGTTTAGCATACGTGAGACCGAGGTGACCGAATCGCTCCTTCAGAGCCTCGACAAACTTCTGGCGGACCTTGGCGTCCTTGTCAAACTTCTCAAAGTCGTTTCGCTCCTGAGTGCTGGCGTTACGGCCGACGGGGCTGATGTTGATCATGCCGTTGCGGAACTCGATAAAGGTACCGCGCTTGACGGGGATGTCGAGGTCGGCGATGTAGTGGAGGCAGAAGTTGGCAAGTTCCTTGTATTGGTCCTCGCCGATCCACTTGATAAAGGTGTTGGACTCGAGGGGCTCGCCGAGCTTGTAGGCAGTGAGGCCGTTCTCGGAGAAGCAAAAGTCGAAGAGGGCGGTGACGGGCTGGCCAGCGGGCTTGCCCAGCTGCTCCTGCTGCTTGGCAAAGTCGGAGCCGCCGACGTAGCCAATGGCGCACTTGGCGCGGAGGTCCTCGAGGATCTGGAGAATCTCGGGGGAGGCGTCCTTTTTTGCGACTGTTAGCGACGAAGGAGGGCGGTGGAGGGACAAATAGAATGTACCAGGCGGGCGGGGGTGAGGGTGCCGTCGACGTCAAAGAGGCAGATGGTGTCCTTGAGAGGACGCTCCGAGAGGGGAGTGTAGGAAGGAGGAGGGTTGGCCATTGTGAGAATTTGTGAGGGCGATTGATGAAGAAACAAGGACGAAGAAAAAAAAATGGCACAGAATAGCCAAAGTAGCTGGGTCAATGGTGTGGAGGAGGGGGGAAGGGGTCTGAGGGGCAGCTGCGATGAAAGGGTGCGGGGCAACGAAAGAAGCTACTGTAATGTACCTGCTCTGAACGGGCAAGAGCTTGAC
>JALLKD010000103.1:0-74411 GCA_023509735.1 Fusarium liriodendri
CCCCAGCCCCAGCTATTTCTGTATTCTCATCCCATCACATTCTGTCGCCAGACCCAGACCCCGAACCCGAACCTGGAGATCTCGACTCGACTCGTCGGCGATACTCGGTCCTTACTTTGATCTATACCTTGCTCCCTCGAACGACGCCGCCGCCACCGACCACGCCTCGCTCGCTTCTGATAGTCATCTTTATCGGCTGTCCCTGGTCCTCAACCGCCCCTCATTAGTAGGCCTCTGGCCCGTTCGTCCTCAACCTCTTGTCTATACCGATTACCTGTCGCCTCGACTTATACACTTGTAAATCTTGTGCATTTTCACGAGCGCTGGCTTCCTCCTCGCTCGCCCACCATGTCTGCAAAGGCTGGGACAAAGGACGCGGCAGCGCCGCAGTCCGCGACAAACCCGACCCCGCAGAAGGAGCTCTATCCCATGGTGAACTGGAAGTATGACATGTTCCTCTACAGCGTTGGCAACATTGTCGACATGTTCTTCCGCGAGGTCGTGCCTCGAGGCGCCTGGCGCGTTCCTCAAACCGGCCCCGTGCTGTTTGTTGCCGCGCCGCATGCGAACCAGGTCAGTTAATTGTCATGATTGCGCCCAAAGCGCCTAGATGGGAGATGCGCAACTTGGGTCAGACATGGAAGATGAGGATTTTTGCTGACATTGGCCTCAAACCAGTTCGTCGATGCCATTATTCTTCAGCGAACCCTCCGCTATGAGGCCAATCGTCGAGCGTCTCTTCTCATCGCCCAAAAATCCGTCCACGGCTTCATCGGCTGGGGCTCGCGACAGGTCGGTTCCGTGCCTGTTGGTCGCGCTCAGGATGCCGCCAAGCCCGCCACTGGTACCGTTTACCTTCCCGATCCCATCAATGACCCTACTCTGGTTCGTGGTATCGGTACCAAGTTTGGCGAGGGCGAGGGTGAGATACAGGGCATGCTCTTCCTTCCACCTGGCAAGAAGACAACAGGTGCCAGTGTCGATATCGCTCAGATCCTCGGACCCGAGGAGATCCGCGTGAAGCGACCATTCAAGGGCAAGCTCGCCTTGGAACAGCTTACAGGCCGCGATGACATCGACAAGGACGGCAACTTTACCAACAAGGCACATAAGGGCCCTGCCCCAGGATACCAGGGCACCAAGTACAAGCTGGCACCTCACATTGACCAGACCAAGGTCTACGAGGCTGTCTTTTCCCGCTTGCGCAACGGTGGTTGCGTAGGTATCTTCCCTGAGGGAGGTAGTCATGATCGCACTGAGCTTCTGCCTCTCAAGGCTGGTGTGGCTATCATGGCCCTGGGAACTCTTGCCGAGGATCCTGACTGTGGGCTCAAGATTGTGCCTGTGGGAATGAACTATTTCCATGCGCACAAATTCCGTTCGCGCGCTGTTGTCGAGTTTGGCGCTCCCTTTGAGATTCCCCGTCACCTCGTTGAGCTGTATTGTAACAACCAGCGCCGCGAGGCTATCGGTCAGGTTCTGGACATGGTTTACCAGGGACTCAACTCGGTGACCGTCTCGGCGCCAGACTACGACAGTCTGATGATGATCCAGGCAGCTCGGCGACTCTACAACCCCACAGGCAAGAAGCTCCCATTGCCCGTGGTGATTGAGCTGAACAGAAGGCTTTGTATGGGCTATGAGCGGTACAAGAATGACGAACGAATCACTTCTTTGTCTAAAGCAGTCAAGGAGTACAACTCGCAGCTGCGCTACCTGAACCTCAAGGACCATCAGGTGCAGTATGCCAAGATGTCAACCATCAAGGTTGTGTTCCTGTCCATCTACCGCTCCATCAAGCTCCTGTTTCTCTTTATCTGCACCTTGCCTGGGCTGCTCCTCTTCTCGCCAGTTTTTGTGGCCACCAAGATCATCAGTCGACAGAAGGCCAAGACGGCTCTGGCAGGTTCGACGGTCAAGATCCGAGGTCGCGATGTCATGGCTACGTGGAAGATCCTAGTAGCGTTAGGATTCGCACCTACGCTCTACAACATTTACTCGATAATCTTATCACTCAAGGTCTGGCAGGATCGGCTCTGGGGCCATGTTCCTGACTGGGTGCCCTTCTGGTTGGTTTACTTCATGGTGTGGCCTCTTATGGTTGGCATCACATTCGCATCCCTGCGCTTTGGCGAGGTGGGCATGGACATCTTCAAGTCCCTGCGACCGCTGATGCTGTGTCTGAGTCCGTCGTCGAACTATAACATTCACAAGCTGCGGCTCAGGCGAGCTGAGCTGAGCGCTCAGGTGACGGATGTGATTAATACTCTTGGCCCTGAGATGTTTGATGATTTCGACAAAGTGCGCCTTGTTCCTGACCTGTTCAAGACCGAGGGTGGTGCTTCAACGTCTCCAACTTCGCGTAGACGACGAGACAGTGACCAGTCGAGCACTGGATTCGATGCTGAGACACCACCAGCTCTGTCGCGACGAAGCACAACGCAATCAAGCCGAGCACTGCCACGCAATGACTCGTTCAGCAACATTGGCACGGTTGGTATCTTCTCGACAAGACCACCATCCCGAGCACGCAGCCGATCCCGGTCGAGCAGCAGTGGGGGCGGGTTTGGATCTGGTGGATTCCCTATCAGCGGATTCACTACTCTGGACTCGGCCGGCGGATTTGATGAAGCAAGCCGTAAGATTCGAGAGGCGATGAAGGTCCGAAGACGCAAGACAGATCAGGAGAAGATGGAGGGAGAAGAGGAAGAGGAGGACAGCGAGGAGGAGGGTTACGATGAGGCAAGGAAGAAGAACCACTAAGGGATTGAATGGAATGAGAAGGCTGGCGAGGCGGCTAGAGGGTGAAAAGGAGGAAGCAAGGGCATTTTGTTGTATATTGAAGTTGGTTCACACGACATATTTCCTAGCAGGTTTCTATGGGGTTTCTGCATTGGATGATATCCCTATGTCGGGACACTTTGGCTTTTCAAGGGCCAAGTCATTTTAGGAGTTGAATACCACATCATACTGTATCATGACATGCGTTGGCTGAATGACTCCTATTGGAGGTTCTGATCTCGGTGATAATTTGGACGGACCAAACTGTCGGAGTAACCCTCGGGTTTCTCTCCACAGTGTAGATGTGCTACAACTTTGCAGTGCAGGTGACACGGCAGATACAGACAAAGGCAACCAATGCCGACCAGGTTATTTCGGAAATGTTGGGGTTGCCCAATGAAGCATCTGTCATAGCAAAGACAAATGCCGTTTAAACAGGGAGCTCATTAGCTGGCAATGTGAGGATGAATGGGGCGAGGAAAGCAGCCAAGCGGGCCAGAATGTCGAATAGAAGAGCTCCACAAATTATGAGCAAGGGCCGTGGACTCGCTCGCTATGAAAACCGAACCGAAAATCCAGACCAGGTGACAGGATCTGATAACTAGGGAGAGCCGACGTAATGACGTGCGTAAGTACTATAATGCGGTAGGGCCTTTCGGTGGTCGGAGATAGGCGGAGAGTCCGGGGTGAATAATACAGCGAGTAGGAGATAGCGGCTTATTCGAAGGGGAAGTAGCATTTAAAGCAACCAGTTTCTGCCTTTCTTGTTCAATTGACGGTGAATGATCTTTTGAAGCGTATTTTGCGCTGATTATCAATCTGATTAGCTTGGGTAGCGATTCCTTTTAGGGCTGCAGCCAAGGTTTATCATTTCCAATCTTGAAGAGAGACGGGACACGAGGAAATATCCCACCAGCCAAAGCCGATCCCACAGAATCTTTTCAGTGGATCAGGTAGGCAGTGCCGAACCGAATTGATTGAACGGCCCAAATATCTACCGGAACCGTTTACCGGAGCTATTACATTATATACGATGGCCTCCCCTTCTAATCCTCCCTCCTCCACAACCGCCGCTCCACCTTCTTCCCTCCCGCGCATGCCCGCAAAGCAAAGAATGGCCCTCTCCCTCAAGTCGTTTGTAAGCTCGGTGCTGGGCGGAGGCGCTCCGCAGCCGCCGTCTGCCACGGAGCTGTTTGTCAAGGTGGATCCCAAGGTCGACGGGGAGGAGTGTCTGCACGACTGCGACGGCTGCACCGCGCGGTATCCAAGAGGGTTCAAGATTGAGATGGAGGATGTGCTTTATGGTCAGATCAAGGCTTGGAGTACGCATTTGCTCGTGGGTACCGGCAAGACGGATTGGGTGAGGGATGTGGCGGATGAGAAGGGGAGCGTCATGCAGGCCGTCGAGAAGGCGAGTGCGCCTACCAACGGGGTGAGTAAAATTTCTACTGTGTAGACTCTCATATGGGCTTGGGCGGGCTTGTTTTAATACATGAGAGTCCATTGGGTATTCATGATTGCTAACATGTTCTAGAAACTCATGCTCTCGGCATCCAATATGCCCACTCCTCACGACACCGACGACTACTCGGAGCCCACCACTCTGCTCCTCCTCCCTGCTTTCAAGCTCATCCACAATGCTCACCCTCTTAACGCCCCCCAACTCATCACCGAGATCATCAACCAGGCACCCACAAGCACTTCCCCCCTCTCTCCCACACCCCTACCTGCTTCCCTCCCTTCCCCGGACCCTGACGCTGGAGTTCCCGCTCTATCCCTGACTGACTGCCCGCACAATGCCGTGATCCTCATGTGCAGTCATCGGACACGAGATGCGCGGTGTGCACAGAGCGCCCCGATTCTGAGGAAAGAATTTGAACGCCAGCTAAGACCACTAGGTCTGTACCGGGACCTGCATGATGAGAGACCAGGTGGCGTGGGAATCTACTACATCAGCCATGTGGGAGGCCACAAGTACTCTGCCAACGTTATGATCTATCGTCGACCAAACGCCTTTGGCCTAGACGGCACGACGCCGGGCGAGACCAACGGGACCGCCACGAATGGGGCTCAAAAGACCAACGGCCACACAAATGGCTCATCAGAGGAACAAGCCGCTGGCTCCGTCGGTGCCTCGCAGGGCATCTGGCTAGCACGAGTCAAGCCCGAGGATTGCGAGAACCTAATCCGCTACACAGTGCTCCGAGGCAAGGTGGTCAAACCCGAGAGCCAGCTGCGGGGCGGCTTTGACCGTGAGAGGGGGCTCATGAGCTGGTGATGATGTGAACAGAGTGACGGATACCCCAGGATGCTTGTTGGAAAAAAGAATGCATCATGATACCTGAACTGCTTAGAAGGAAGGAATGAAAAAAAAAACATATATAGACATGCATTGCTTATAGAAAGCAGGGATGGGATATCTATCTCATCAGCTATGACGACGGCTAGTCCGAGATTCATCGGTTAACTTGGACAAAGTGAGGAATTATTATCAAGATATGGACGTGAATACGAACGACTTCGTATCATTGGATCATGATCCCAGCATCCATACTCAGCCAAACACATGCCACGGTGCAAGGTCTTATCCATGATAGGCCACCCATCATGGAACGAACGGACCAGGCACACACACCTCGGAGATCTCGTACCTTGCATGTGCCAGAGCCGCACACACACCCTCGGGTTTCCATCTTGAGTAGGTCGGTCGTTGTCCCTGATCGGCTGAGGAAGTTTCTCGTCTGGATCGGCGCCATAGGTGGAGAAGTTTTGAAACGGCAGCTGTCAAGGAACAGCGGCGCCATGTCACCGTTGTGGCTGGTCTACGGGTTGACTCGTGTTAGGGCTATTTTTTAGCTGCCTTGTTTTTTTTTACCGTCTTGCGTGTTTCTTTTCTCCTTTTATGGAACCGAGAGTTAGACGTGGTTGGATGTCAGCTTTGGACAGTATATGTTCAACTGTGTTGTTTAAACTGGAGCAACACGGAAGATTCCATGCCTTAACTAAATAACACGTTGAAGAATAAAAAGAAACAAGGAAAATAACAAAGATGATGATTCTTCACGTCAAGAATAAAGATGGTGTACAAACCAACGACCAGTTCGTCAACTTCACCAACCCATCTAAGCCCAAGCTCCGAAGAAACGAATAGAGTCCAGACCAGAATAACAAGCTTTTTTCTCCTGTCGATCCACACCGGGACTTTTACCCAAAAACCTTGTCCCATGTTTCATCAACTTATCGCTCCCCTAGCTTCCACACCAATCAAGGGTAGTTCTACCGACGACAAGGACACCAGCGCCAGGAACGTGGTGGATAGGGGAACTTTTCTCAATGACAGTGCATGGTGCTAAGCTTTTAGATGTGGGTTCTTTTGCTTTTCCCTTGTGATAAGAGACGGGATGTTGCGTGCTAGGGGGTTGAGAGAAGGGTATATAGGACGGTCGCTGCTTTCTTCTTGTTTTCTGTGTCTGTGTCTGTCAACATTCTTTCTTCAACAAAACATTCTTTCTTGGTCTGTGACCCTAAATCTCTCTCTTGACTTTGATTTTCCTTGAGCTGGTCTCCTTCGCTACAAAGACCATATCTCTTCGCTGTATCAATCTCTACGTCACATACACTTTACACTCTTTCGACTTTAACGACCGTCAATATGAAGACCACCGGTGTTGTCGCTTTCCTTGTCGCCGCTTCGGCTTCTCTTGTGTCTGCTCTGCCTACTCCTATCCAGAGTGAGTAGTCCCATCACTAGGATTCTGTCACCCATGGTCTCTGACATCTTTCACAGGCCCGCCCCCTCAAGTCTCTGGCTTCATGCCTCCATCCTTTAACAACACTCGTCCCTGGAACCCTAACCGGGCTGCCCGAGTTCAGGGCCAGGAGCCCCCTTTCCCTACCGCCAGCGGGGCAGTTCAGGAAGCCTCCTGTAAGTAACTCAATGGATGTGAAGATTGGGAAACACCTTGCTGACAATGACTAGTCCCTTCCGCTCCTGTCGTTGCTCCCACTCCTACCCCTCTCCCCGGTAACGGAACCGCCTTTTAAAGAGAGAAATGAACTATAAATGGGTTACGACTGGGATAGGCTTGGATAACTGATCCTTATGGGATGGATGCATGGATGGTTAGGACATACTAAAAATGGCATACCTGGATAATTAGACTGGTTCCTCTGGGATAGACAAGAATAGACCGTCACGGCACGGCAAATTGAACCTGTGGTTTAATCATCTCCTTGATCGAGGTCATGTTACATTTTGCTTTGCACCTTCCACATCCCTAGGGACTCTAAGCCGATGACATCCTACTCTTTTTTGGAGTTTGTAAGCTAACAATAATAATTATCCTTCTTTTTAGTGGGTTGCTGCTCTTGTCATCTTGGTGTTGAGTCAAATACCAGTCAGTTGCCCTTTTGAGCTGGGACAGGGGCTCTTGACCAATCAGAAGCGAGCATCACATCAACCTCAGGCTATTGAATCAAGCAACTTTGTGTAGTGTCTTAGAATTATTTATTAAAGCTATTAGAGTTGCTAAGCTATCCTTATTTAGTCGTGCAGTCCAGAAGTTGGCATTACCGAACTCGCCGGCAACTCCCTAATAGCTGTGTTGTCTCGCCTCGTACCGACACCACTTCCGACTTTTATCCCCGGCTGTCTTCCACAAACACACCGTCGGCTGTGATATAAGGAAATCCCTCTTCAGCCTGCAAGACGCCCCAATCCAAAATCCCCGACCTTTGATCCGCGGGATGGACATGTCAATCATCAATCACGTGGGTGGTGGCGGACCAATTTGCCGAGTATTGACTCTCCTCGTCGGCATGACGACTCTGGTCCCTCGCCCACTTACCGCGAAGCTGGCGAAACCTGTCAGAGTTGGCCCCGTCCAGCCGCGCGAGCTCACGCATGCCAGCCTCCAGAGCGATCTCGATCCTGTATAGGCAACACTTTGCCATTTCACTGTCGTTCCACAGCCTCCGGTTCTCAGTGGGCTTGTTGGGCTTGTTCTGGTCACGCACTTCGCGCTGGATCTTGGCGACGTCGTTGTGGATCGAGTTTAGGCCGGTTTCAACTTGCCCGGCAACGTTGCGGATGTTGAGGACGGCTAGGTTCCAGAGAAGTTGGTCCCGCTCCTCCCTGGCGGCGAGGACCTTGCTGTTGGCGTCCTTGTACCATTCGTAGGTCGCCTGATACTCGGCCTGGAGGGCGTCGAGCGTTTCCGTTACGCGCTCCCGGTATTGGGGAGAAGACTTGTCGAGCACGGGGTCGTTGCTCTTGTTCTTGCCCTTGTGGTCCTCAGGGAAGAAGGTACTAAAGGGGAACTTGGTGTAATCGGGAAGGCCGTCGTTCTCGTGGAGGTGAGGCTTGAGGCGTTGATCCTCGGTCTCGTTGGGTTGACCGCGGCCGCCATTGATAGGGAGGTTGAATGAGACCTTGCCCATTGTGTCTGTTGTTTCGAAAAGAGTGAAGATGTAGAGGTTGGAGTATAAAGGAAGCTATAGGCTTGAGTGGTGTTGACTGGTCAGGACTGGCTGGTCCATCTTGGATATATATACACGAGAGTCACTGGACATTCACAAACATGATGACGCTCTGGAGCTGAATCAGTCGGTAACGCAAATCATCACCGACAGGTAGATTAGATGGTCTCCACAGGCATGCTTACACACGTGAATGGGAGTCGAGATGTTGGCAGTGTGTCTTGTTTCTCATTTGCATGCCTCATACATGTCTATCTTTCATCATGGACCTCTGGCGTCCCTCAATCTTTAGCCAAAAAGGCAACCCAAATAGTCTAATTTGCTCATTCCCTTTGCTCGTTGTGAAAACCCAGTTTGACTCGTGAAAACATTTGCCCAGAAAAAATAGAAAAAAAGACCCGTGACCGAACCCAGTCATTTGTTGCGCCGTGAACCAAAAACGTGAAAGAGTTGTTTGTTGTGAATCATCAACCCAAAAGGACATTACCACCCCTCTTTTGCTCATCAAATAGTTGCTGAAAACAGGTATCGGCATCGCTGAAGCCGAATAGTAAAAATAACAAGGCAGAAGAAATGAAGGAGAGTAAATCGATCAGTCGGCAATTTCGTCAGAGGTGTGGCTGCTTGATGTACCACTTCCGGCTGCACTCATATGGTTCTTAGCCATGTTGACGAGCTTCCAGATACCGAATGACACGCCGGCCAGGATGATGAAGAGGATGATGATGATGATGGCGATGACGTCGTTTCTCTTCATTTTGGCGGTGGTTGAGAGAGGATGTGGTTGTGATTGAGAGGTTGGTCTTGTTGGGCACCAGTCGTATGGTGTGTTGAGTAGATGGGTTGTTGGAGAATGTCTCGGGTTGGTCCAGACAAGAAAGATGTCGATCCAAGATGTGGTTTAGAGATGTCGAGAGATGTCTCAGGCTGTGAAACAGTTAGAAAATTAGAAAACATTTGATCGCATGATGAGAATCGACATACCCAATAGACTTTGTTGAGTGCAGATGCAGGTGACTTGCAAGTTTGACCAACCAGGTAGTTCAAAGTAGACAATCCAAGAGAAGAAGAGGAAATTCGTTCCAAAGTCGTTCGTGTCTGTGAATAAAAAATCGTCTCTGAATCGTCAAGATAATTCGTCTTTCTATAATTCGATAGAACAAGAAGGGAAACTGGAATGTATGCGACTCACATCTGTCAGTTATATAAGTCGTTGCCCCGCCACCGACTTTTTTTCTCCTCTGGCGACGCGTTAAATGGCAAGGCTGGGCACTCATGGCGCGCCCAGCCCGTAGCAAGGACCTTTTTACAGGCCATGCAGGGGTTCTTGGTGGGGTCGCCAGGGGCTCTGACACGCTGCGACCCTGCCGAGGTTTCCCAGCCTCGCAGAAAACGTCACCCTTTTTTTTTTTTGCAGCCCAAGTCGAAAGTCGCGATAAAATCGCGTGTTGTTTCAGGACCAAGTCACTGTTTAATTGATTGCATCCATTTAATTCATTGACGAGTAACAATCCTTGCCATTATATCCGTACATCCATTGAGCTCCATTCACCACCGAAAATACGACACCAAAGTCTACAGTACAGTACAGTACAGCACAGCTACTCTTCTCCATTCTCATGTCCGTAAATGATTTGTCTTTCAGCGTGAATGCACCGTTAAAATCAGCAAATACTCCCTCCCATGCGCTCATATCATCACCATCCCAGATGCCCCCGATACATGTCGAGAACTCTTCAGAGGCTAGCTCCAAATATGATCAAATGATACCGTTTCCGTTCCGCGATGACAGACAAGCCAAAATCAACAAAAAGAAGAACCACTCCGCGATCCTTTATCGATCGCCGAAACGCCGTTCAAATCAGAGGTCGGAGCGCATCACTTAAGCAGGCTCCAGCTGCCCGGTCTTCACATAATGACTATTTCAACCCTCAGCCTCATCCACTTGCGCCTTCTGCTCCTCTCTAATGATCTTGACGTGTCGCTCGTAGAATTGGAGCATCTAAGCTCTGTCAGCCCATGTGTTTCTACACAGCAATCAGCCTCGCTTACCTTTTGTGGACACTTCTTGTAGATGATGTTGGTATCATGCTTCGTCTTGTTGCCATTCTTCCAAATCAGGTAGACAACCAGCTTGCCACTGCCCTCTTCTTCGCAAGCATCAATCGTCTCGATCTCGTCCTCCCACGAGCCGGCTGGAGGACTCCACTTCTTCGCAGTCGCTGGAGGTGTTGTGTCGGCCGGGTGCGCCGCGTTGCGTCGAGACCGCTTCGCAGTTGATGTTGTGCTTGGGGTACCGTTTGTCGTTCGCCGACGCTTCTTGGTCTTGCTGGCCTTTTCTGTCTGCTCGAAAATCTTCTCTCGTCCGCCGATCTTGACAAAGTACTCTTCGAGGATTTCCGATGCGGATTCCCTGCGAAAATGCGTCAGTCGACATACCACCACACCGAGCAATTCTGTCCACTTACTGGAGGTTTTCCTCTGGCTCCCATGTCATGTCCGCCACGGCATCGTATCCTTCCCACTTGACGTGGAATTTCAAGGTTCCCTGTCGTCGCCGTCAGCCGTGCCCGCGCTCAAACTGACCAAGATTCTGCTTACGTCGTCGTCGATGATGTGCTTCTTGATCGCCTCGACGACATACCTGAGGCGCGTGAGCATGCGCAAATGTACGACTAACACACAACTTACTCGTCCTCCTCCAGGTCTTCATCCTCCTCGCCCTCCTCGTGTTGGTCATCGAAATCCTCGCCATTGGCCTCAACGTCGTCGTTAGGATCCGAGACCGCGCCAGCCGAGGCTGACTTTCGCGTCGCGCGCGGGGGAGTAGAGAACCCGCCTGCATCAGAGGATTCGTCGTCACTTAGGGCTTCGTGGGGTTAGCGATTGCGCTGAAGCGATTGCGATGAGGTCGGGTGGCGTTGTGGAGGCTCCTGCTAAACGCGATCGCGGTGCGTTCATCTTTCGTCGCGCGCGACAGGTTCGGCGAGGTAGCACTCAAGCGGTATCGGAGATGGAAGGCTCAACATACCTGGGGGCATCTTGAAGAATTTCGATAATAGCCGTTTCGAGGAATTGCAGACCGGGGTACGGACTATGGAGCTTCAATTATGTTGTAATCGGCTTGTTTGCGCGAGCGGCAACAAAACGTCCTGAGAGAAACCACCTCCAGCCATGCGAGAGTGCAAGAGCTACTGCCCGCTTTTGGAGGGGCTGGGGATGTGGCTCGACCTGGACATGTGGCGCAGCTGCACGTGACTCTAGCAAACGACCAACATCATGACCCTGACCGTTTGAAGGACGGCTTGGTGCAAACAAGCTGAGATGCACATTGTTATGACTCTATCTGCCCATTGCTTTGTCTCGTGCCTCTACAGCCTCAGCGGTCCATAACGTCCGCCTGCGATGCATTAGAAGCCGGTCCCATAAGACTACTGCGACGACTGAGGTCATGTCTGCCCCTACCTGATGCCCTAATGCACCAAACGATGAGCAGACAAACGCTAGGGAGGTCGAATGGCATAACTCGCCCGGATTCTGGAACAGAGCAAGAAGCAAACATGGCATAAATCAGCTGGTATTAATTTAAGCTGCCGAAGCACTAAAGCAGGAACCTCGCCAGTGAGCCCCGTTTTCCTCAACCATGGACCTCACGGCTGAAAGACCTAGTAAGGGGACGCTGCATGTCAACCAACACAACGCTTCAACGGTAAGCACGACACCAGCTCCCGTTTACGTTTAGACGCGCATTGGATGGATGGATACGTACTTCTCCTCGCGATCTGCAAGACAAAACGGGACTAGCGCAGAGTTGAGAGGGCAGCTGTGTCCTTGGCCAGTGGTCATTCAAGTTAGTTGCCGTATCTGCGACCCCTGATAGGCGCGTGTTGCGGCTTTCATTCAGGGGTAAAAGCCGACGGTCGAGAGTTTATCGACGACGACCAAACCGCAGGCGGGTGGCTAACGCTCAGAAGAGACCCAAGCTCCTCTCACTCCGAGGTCCTAGCTCCTGAAAACGGAATAGACGGTTGTGCGTTTTACGAGAAACTGGGGGGCCACCGATGCTACTCCAAGGGGCGAGCTCAAGCGTCGGTGTACGGTGGGTGATGAAGTGCCCGAGGTGAGGAGGGAAGACGGGAACGAATTGCCGAGCACTCGAGTGTCAAAGGCCCGAAGACTTCAGCGAGCTGTATGTAGGTAGGATCCAACAGATGCAGAGCGTAATTAAGCAAATACGGCGTCTGGTTTTCTGCGGTGGTTAAGGGGCATGCAGAAAGCTCACCATGTCTCGGACCAGGGTGTTGCAGGTCCTCTTGAGAGCAACTGGAGCCAGCAAAAACTCCCAGCAGAACCAGCAACCCCATGGTCGGTGCCACCCATGCCCTTGTCGGCGGCCATCCGTGGTCACCCGTTGGCCAATCCCCTCGGGGCTGGGCGTTTAGCGCTGTGAGACTGCCGATGCCAGCGGTCCAGCCTCTGCTTCCCCGGGCTCATCTCAATCTTGCTTTCGCGTCCGTCCGAACGGACATGATTGCTTGCCTCGTGCCTTGTGCCCGTTTACGTTTGCAAGTGCTGACTCTGGGGCGGAGGGACGGGAATCACGTTTTCATGCGAGCATGACGAGTTTGCCGGCAGAGAATGTTTGACGTTTCATGGATGTCATCTCCAACTGATGGCAGACGGCATGACGAAAAAGGGGAGCCCCAAGGTTGGACGCCATGCAGCCAACTGTGAAATTTACTTGGACGCAACGAAACGGCAGCTTGCCTTAGCCTCACCTGTGCCTCTTAGATTTCGTGTTTCTGTCTGTCGCGTTTGCCGTGTAATCTTGTGTGTCTGTCTGTCCGAGAGGCCAAGCCCACAGGTTGTTGCAGAGAGGCTCGGGTTCAATCCCGAGGCCGGACTCTGCCGGGACCGAAGTGTAACCATCATGGTTGACGAGTTGACATTGAGATTCAAGTGTGAACCGTCATGGAGGCTTTAGATCTCCTGTGCTATTAGCTGTGTCGATTGCTATAGCGGGAGCCTCCCGTCATCACCCCTTGGCGACCCTGAGTCGATCAAGCCAATTGCCGAGCAAAAGTGATAGGTAAGGACATCATCGATTTGAGTCAACCCTGTCGTTCAACCGCCCTACTACTCCGTTCGTACCCAAGGTAAGGTACCTACGCAATCACCCAGAGCAGGGCATGGCAATCAGCATTCTATTATTGACAGTTCGGCTACGACCTGACCACGTAGGGAACTCAGATTCGCCCCAACCACTAGAACCCCCCCAGAGAGAAGAGCCAACTGCCCTACCACGATCCCAGGACGCATCGACACAGAGTCCCGGCGGCGCTAGGACTGACCTCTTAGAGTGGTCGATCAGCGCTAAGCGAGCGACGGGAAAGACATCCAGGCGGCGGGACGGCCACTAAACGTCAGGGGTTCCGTCGGTGCTAACGGCGCCAATCTGGGGGTCCCTTGGAAGCCCTCCACTCCATTTTTGGGGGGGGCCACCTTTACCGTAGGTCGGGGGGAATGAGATGGATGGACCTTTGTTGGATCCGCCCCTGAAAATGGAGGAGGCTTTATTTTAAAATGGAAGGGTAGGAAAAAAAAAAAAGAATAATTAAACCCAGCGATACCAGAACAGGCTTCCCCTTTAGTCCCTCTCTCGTTCTCTACCGTATCTCTCTCACTCTCTCTTCCAGTCTCTCTTTTTCTTTTATCCCTCCTTCTCCTCATCTCATGTCATAACCACGACTTTAAAGCTCGGCTCGTCTCGTGCCTCTTCCCCCATCCATTAACCCCCGTCCCCTTTTGGAGGTCTCGACCCCAACACGCTCGTTGCTTCTATTCGATCGACCTTTTTTCGCTCGCTCCTTAACTTATGATTCACGCCTGCACAGCTCCCCAACTGGAGCCGCAGTCGCTATTTACTCTCTTGTAGTATCGAGGCCTCCATTTCCCACTCACGCTCGTTTTTTTGTGACATTTTTTTCACTCTCGCTCTCGCTCTCTCTCATTCTATCCATCCTCTCCTTTTCTCGTCTCATCCCTGAAGCTTGTCCACCATGCCCGATTCCACGCCCCAGACCACCGACTCGAGCACCCCAAAAGTTGGCGCCCCTAAAGACAAGAACTGCCCCTATTGCGGTCAAGCCTTCACCTCGTCCTCGCTCGGCCGCCATCTCGATCTGTACATCAAGGAGAAGAACCCGAAGCCCCCAGATGGCATCCACGATGTCGACGCAATCAAGAAGCTGCGCGGTGGTATCACAAGACGGCAGCCGCGAGGTTCGCTGGGTGGGAGGCGGGAAGCCTCGACTCCGGTGGGAACCCCCAAAGGAGCTGTCAAGAAAGACACGCCCATCCCCGAAAGCGACGGGTTCCGGTCACCCGCAATTGTCAAGGAGAACCAGCTCGTAGTTGATACGACCATGAAATATTCGGGACCTTTCCAGCCGACCTGGGAAGCGACGGGAGTCATAAATGATATCCCCAAGAGAGGCAGCTGGGAGGGCGACGCCACACCCGAGCCTATGAAGCGGCCCGGTATGCAGCGCACCGTGAGCAAGCAGGCCATTCAAAAGGCACAATTCGATGTCAAACAGAAGCTGTCGGATGCCATGGACACGGCACGAGCTGCGGAGCTCGCACTGCGGGAGCTCCTCAGCTCTTGGAGGGCGGCCAAGTACGTCAATCAATTTCTACCGTGCTTCGGTGGCGCGCGTTGTTTGCGAGACTAAAGCTAACTTGACGGCAGGGTGCAGCTCGATAACAACTCGATGCCGTTCGACTTCGACCCCCTCTCCCTCGACTTCCCTGCCCTTACCCTCCAATGCCTGCGGCCGCCCCCGACCCTCTTCTCGTCCACTCAGCATCCTACATCAACATCATGGTCCGTCCAATCTCCCGGCCAGCGCGAGTTCGACGCGCTCCAGGCCTTTTTCAAGGAAGAATTCCGAGCCTGGAAGGTTACATGTACCTCTTCCACCACTACTGTGATGGAAGAGTTCACGTACCCTCCATCCGCAGGCAACTTCCGAGACGTTCGCGAGGCGGTCCGAAAAGCAGAAAAGACTGCCGAGCAGCTCGAGGCGCAGGTTGACGAACACCTGCAGTCAGCATACACAGTCTGGGAGTCATTGCCAATTCAACGGCAACAAGAGCTCTGGGTACTGGAATTGGCCCGCGGTGTGGGCAGGAAGCACAAGGAGGCCGAGAAGATGAAGGAACAACAGCACAGACTCAAGCAAGAGAACGCCAATCTCAGATCCCAAATTGAGCATCTCAACAAGCTACAACAACCCCGCGAGTTCAAGCTTGCAACTCCAGTTACTGTTCCACTGGAGCGGGAGTTGATTGCTGCCGCTTATGAACAGGCAGTCAATGGCGGAAAGGCGTTTGGCTTTGCGATGGAGGACAGTCAGGTCGATCTCGGCTCGATAGTCTCACGCTCCATCGAGCGATGGAAGGGCGTCATCGCTTCGTCCAGGGCCAGTTCTACCGGAATGGGTGCCCAACGATCTTTGGACCAGGCCACTCCAACTCCTGCACCCACCGTCAATGGCACTCAACATCCGACACCTCAAGTCCAGACACCAGCGCCGCCCCAGATCCAAACACCACAGCAGATGCAACCGCAGCAACCACAACAGCCATCACAACAACAGACTCAACAACCGCAACAACGACCACAGCTCACCAAGCGCTTATCGACGGCGAGCATCAACGCAAGCATCAACGGTGCGCCCAGCGAACAAGCTTCTCGCACAACTTCTACAACCGGCCCGCCATCCATTGAGGAGACCAGCGACCAGGACGCTGACGCCGAGATGGAGGATGATGACAGCTTCGCCATCATGAACACCTCTCCTGTTAAACCGCAACCACCAATTCAACAGCAAGCAACCCTTGAGGTGCCGCGGACGAGAGGGCCCGTTCAACAGCGAGGCACGCAGGATCCCCGGTTCATGATGCCCAACGGGACAGGAAGCCCCGTCGGGCGGACGGCGATCAACATGAGCCGTTCCATGCCCAACATGAACATGGCGATGCAGAACGGAGCCATGCATGGGGCAGACATGACAATGGCCATGCAAGGGGTCCGCGGAGACCCCATGTACCTGGAATAGGAGGACCGTTATCCCGATAGCTGAGGATACGGCGTAATGCCCGGCATGGGCGGGTTTTGGGTGACATAAACGTAATGATGAAAGATCTCTGAGCTTAGTAATACCTTGCTCATGATGTGTTAATACGACCAATATTCAAGACTGTTGCTATCGCTCATGGTTGACAATTGTCTGTTGCAGGTGGTCTTCTCTAACAATTAGATACTCCAATGCTTCATTCTTATCGAATGGTGGCTGAGCCACTTGGTTGGTCCATGGCCTGCTGAAAATTTACCCCGCGATTGTGGCGCGCACAACCACTTTCTTTCCTCCCCTGCCCCTCCAATCCATGCCCTGACTCTGTTCCACTGAGTCACAACAGCAGACCTTGACTCATTTAATCGGCAGCAGAGATTTCGACGTCTGATCTGAATTTCCTGCCATTCAATCTTCACCGACCGATACCAGACGCAATCATGGCTGACGAGGCTGCCCCCCCGACCGAGCAGGTCGCCAACCTGCACCTCGACGAGGTCACTGGCGAGCGAGTCTCCAAGACCGAGCTGAAGAAGCGCCAGAAGGCCCGCCAGAAGGAGGAGGAGAAGAAGAAGAAGGCTGCCGCTCGTCCTGCTGCCGCGGCCCCTCCCAAGAAGGCCGGAAGTGCTGAGGCCGCCGAGAAGGATCTCACCCCCAACCAGTACTTCGAGATCCGGTCGAGAAACATCAACAAGCTCCGCGAGACCAAGAGCCCCAACCCCTATCCCCACAAGTTCCACGTCGACTACGACCTGCGAAACTTTGTCAAGGACTACGGTCACCTCAAGTCTGGTGAGAGCGTCCAGGACAAGATCATCCAGATCGGTGCCCGAGTTCACGGCAAGCGAGCATCGGGTTCCAAGCTCCTCTTCTACGATGTCCGGACAGAGGGCGTCAAGGTTCAGATCCTGTGCCAGGCTCAAGAGGTGCGAGAAGGCGCCCCTTCTTTCGAGGACCAGCACGAGCACCTTCGCCGAGGTGACATTATCGGCATTGTTGGATACCCCGGCAGGTTGGTAGACCGGAGAACTGATAAGAGACAAAACTGACATATGAATTAGAACTGCCCCCAAGAACAAGATCGAGAAGGGTGAGGAGGGAGAGCTGTCCATCTTTGCGACCGAGGTCGTTCTCTTGACTCCTTGTCTCCACGCTCTCCCTGATGACCACTACGGCTTCAAGGATCTCGAGCAGCGATTCCGCAAGCGATACCTCGATCTCATCTGCAACGAGAAGTCGCGCAATGTTTTCGTCACTCGATCCAAGATGATTACCTGGATCCGCCGCTACTTTGACGAGCGTGATTTTGTCGAGGTCGAGACTCCCATGATGAACCAGATTGCTGGCGGTGCCACCGCTAAGCCCTTTACCACTCACCACAACGAGTACGACATGCAGATGTATATGCGTGTCGCCCCTGAGCTGTACCTCAAGATGCTTGTCGTCGGTGGCCTGAACCGAGTGTACGAGATTGGACGTCAGTTCCGCAATGAGGGTGCTGATCTCACCCACAACCCCGAATTCACCACCATTGAGTTCTATCAGGCCTATGCCGATGTCAACGACCTGATGGACATCACCGAGGATATGGTCTCTGGTTTGGTCAAGTACCTGACCGGTGGCTACGTGACCACATTCCACACCCAGTCTGGCGAGAAGTACGAGGTCAACTGGGAGAAGCCCTGGCCCCGTTATGAGATGATCCCCGAGCTTGAGAAGGCGACTGGCGAGAAGTTCCCTCCCGGTGACCAGCTCCACACTCAGGAGACCAATGACTTCCTCAGGGGCATCCTCAAGAAGATGAAGCTCGACTGCACACCTCCTCTGACCAACGCCCGCATGATCGACAAGCTGGTCGGCGAGTACATTGAGGAGAAGTGCGTCAACCCATCTTTCATCACTGGCCACCCTCAAGTCATGAGCCCTCTGGCCAAGTACCACCGCGAGATCCCTGGTCTCTGCGAGCGATTCGAGGCCTTTGTGTGCAAGAAGGAGATTGCCAACGCCTACACCGAGTTGAACGACCCCTTCGACCAGCGCCTGCGCTTCGAGGAGCAGGCCCGCCAGAAGGACCAGGGTGACGACGAGGCCCAGCTCATCGATGAGAACTTCTGTACTTCGCTTGAGTACGGTCTGCCTCCTACTGGTGGTTGGGGCATGGGTATTGACCGAATGGTCATGTTCCTGACTGACAACTACACCATCCGTGAGGTTCTTGCGTTCCCCTTCATGAAGGACGACAAGGCGGATGCGAAGAAGCTGGCTGCTGAGGTGGTCGGCATTGAGCCTATCCCCGAGGAGGGCATTGGTAAGATATGACCCTGGTCTAGTTTCAAGCACAGTCGCTAACATGTCATGGGTAGCTCACAAGTAAAATGGAAATCGAAGCGAGGAACCATGTCATGAAAGAATATGTCATGAGCACGGAAGTTATGTTACACTAGGACTCCAAAGCAGATCTGAACGGTAGATGAAGTCTCATATGAGATAGAAATAAAAAAAAAGAGAAATGACCCGCCTTACAGGGCTTAACGTGTTAACAAGATGCTTCCTAGAGTCGAGTTTTTCTACAATGCTTCTAATGATCCAAGTCGGCTGATCAACTCAGACCACAGTCATCTATACACCCCTACATTCCTATCCCGTTCCTATTTGTGCTGTTGGTTGGTTCCATAATAATATACATTCGATTTCTGATTCTACAGGTGAGAGCACGTCCTCTTGTGCAATCACACCACCATCATGCCATCTCGTCTACTTTCGCAGCTGCATCTGCTTCAACCGCTGCTCGAGCAGACGGAGGGTGGGCTTAGGAACGTGCAGCCTGTACGCCAACATGAGGGCAACGGTCAGGACACCCAAGCTGCCGGCCTGGTGAGCGGCGGCCAGGGAGATGGGGACCATGTAGATGAGTGTGCTGATGCCGAGAGCGACCTGGAACGAGACGATGTGGAGCAGGCCAGTGGAACCACGCACGCAGTTCCGCGGAAGTATGGGTTTTATGCGCCTCGTGCGCGCAAAGATGAACAGGCTGACGATGGAGCAGAAGGTGGACACGGCGAGGATGCGGTGGTTCATCTGGACGGTGCTAGGGTTCTCGAGCATGTTGCGCCACCAGAGGTCAGAGTGGTCTTCCTTGCGCGAGTAGAACTTGTCCCAGAGCTCCTGCTTGGGAGGGAACAGACCCAGACCCATCTTGGGGAACTCGTTGTAGATGAGACCAGCGTCAAGACCGGCAACAAGGCCACCAGACATGGCGGTGGTGAACGTCAGAGCGGCGACAGCGAAGACAGCACGGCGGAAGTTGCGAAGACCAGGGTTAGAAATCGCCTTGATAGCCTTCATACCGATCTCGGGGTTGGCCATCCAGACATTGTTGCGCAGGACAAGGAGACCAGAGACGAGCATCCAAGAGTAGCAGATAAAAGCGGTCGCAAGGTGGGTGGTCAAGCGGTACTGAGAGACACGAGGGTGAGATCCGGGAGCAAACAGGTCATCCTTGAGGCCAGACTTGACCATCCACCAGCCAATAATGCCCTGGAAGCCGATGAGAGCAGAGATTCCAGCGAGGTTAAAGGCCATCCTGGGGGTGACCTTGCGGCGAGCGATGAAGTAGACGGTGGGCAGGACGAAAGACATGCCGATGAAGCGGCCCCAGACACGATGGAACCACTCCATAAAGTAGATCTTTTTGAATTCTTCGAGGTTCATGTGAGGGTTGAGGAGCTTGAACTCGGGCGAGGCGCGGTACTTTTCGAACTCGGACTCCCAGTCGGCTTGGGACATGGGGGGGAGCGAACCGGTGACGGGTTTCCATTCAGTGATGCTCAGGCTAGATCCGGTCAGATACAGCATATAGGATGTTTAGGAGTGCAATTCATACCCAGATTCGGTCAATCTTGTCAGGCCACCAAAGACGACGATACCAAAGACACTAACAGCGCTACCGATGAGCCAGTAACCAACGCCCTTGTGTGTAGTCTCAGGCCATGCCTTCTTAGCAGCTTGAGAGACGGAGGGGGCGGCGCGCGCAGAGACCTGCTCGGCGACGGTACCCAGAGGCTTGCGGAGGGCAGCATCGGCGTAGGAGCGAGACGGGACGAGGTTGAGGATGCGCGAGGGCATGGTCCGCGGGGCAGCTCCCCGGAGGCACTGGTTGCAGACGAAGAACTTGGAGGGCGCCGAGGCCGAGGCCTGGAGGAATAACCTCCGGAACCCGGGGGCGAAGGACGCCATGGTTGCGAGCAAAACAGGGCAATTGAGGATGTTGGAAGGAAGAGGGACAGATGAGGGGAGAGGTGGAAGATAAGGCGGTGGCCCAATTGCCTGTGCTTGTCAAGCTGTCAGTCAGTCAATCGGTCATACGAGGACCACGAACCACGAACCAAATATTAAATTCGAACCATGCGATGGTGCTTTTCGGGGTTCGGCGCCGGTCGAGGTCCGCGTGGGGTGGGTCACCCTGGACGTGGACAGGACGGAAGGAGCTAGGGAATAAGGCGTCAGTGATAGGCCGCATCTCCGTAAGTGCCCCCACCGGCCAAGGTCGGCCCCGCCAAGCCAAAAGTCGCTTCACCGCCCAAACTTTTTGGAACGGCAGAAAATATTGGCGAAAAAGTGTTTGAGGATCGCAGCGAGACAGGCGGGCACATTTACGAGCCGCCAACTTTATTACAACAGCAAAAATGGGTGGACGTCAGGCTCACGGCCGATCACTTCTGGCCAATCCCAAGGCCAAAAATACCGGGAACAACAAAAAGTCCAAGGCGCGCTCCCAAAAGAACGCCCTCAACGCCTTTGGCATCGCCCAGGAAAACTTTGCGCCCCGGCAGAAGCTGACCCCCCGCGTGAGACAACTCGACGCCGACATCGAGAGCGAGAGAAAGCACGGCCGAGATGAAGATGATGACGAGGACGAGGAAGAAGAGGAGGATGAGCCTCAGAGGAAAAAGGTCAAGAGGCCAAGCCGACCCGCTGATGGTGGTGCTGAGGACGGAAGCGACAGTGAGGGTAATGAGTGGCGGCTAGGCGGTTTGAGAGAAGACGATGAGGACTCTGAGATTGAGAGTGACGAGGCGTTTGGTGATAGCGACGAGGAAAAGTTCGAGGGGTACACATTCCGTGGGAGCAAGTCGACACATCAAGAGGTAACTTCCCTCATGAGCTAAACAGCATTTGCCTTAGCTGACATTGGAAAGGATGACGACTCGGAGGATGATTCCCAGGACGACGAGGGTCAGACACTTGGCGAAGAAGCCATTGACCTAGCAACAGCGCTCGACCAGTTTGAAGAGGATTCAGACGAGGAGCCTGAGGGCAAGGACCAGTCTGGTTCTTCAGAATCCGACGATGATGCTTCAGACGAGGAGGAGGATGAGGATGAGGACGACGACGACAGCGATGACGACGATCAAGAAGCCAACCCAGAGAAACTTGAAGCTCTTCAGGGGTTGATCAAGGGTTACGGTGGTCAGAAGGACGACGAGGATGACAAGCCCAAATCAAAAACCAAGATCAGCCTAAGCGACCTCGGACTCTCAGGCATTAGCGACGCCAACGTCAAGAAGTCGATGAAGCTCATGAACAAGGAAGAAAAGGAGAAGCGTCCCGGTGCTGCCAAGAAGCTGGATGTCCCCCTGGCAAAGCGACAACAAGACCGCCTAGATCGGAGCGCCGCCTACGAAAAGACAAACGAGACACTGGACCGGTGGAACGACACAGTCAAGCAGAACCGAAGAGCAGAGCACTTGGTTTTCCCTCTACCACAGAACTCGGCTACTGCTGGTCTAGATACAACCGAAATTCGGCCTCTAACCACTTCGAACCCTAGCAACGAGCTCGAATCCGCCATCATGTCCATCATGGAGCAGAGCGGTCTGACTATGGACAAGCCCCAGAAGCCCAAGGAGAAGGAGTACGACGAGGAGGGTAACGAGCTCACGCGGAAGGAAGTGCTGGCCCGGAAGCGCATGGAGCGTGAGCTCAACTCGCGTGAGGCCAAGAGAGCCAAGCGTATCAAGAAGATCAAGAGCAAGGCCTACCACCGCGTACACAGGAAGCAGCGCGAGCGTGATGAGATGGCCACTAAGGAGGCCATGGAGGAGGCTGGTGAGATTGACTCTGATGAAGAGCGTCTGGCTCAGGATCGCCGACGTGCGCTTGAACGTGTCGGACAGAGGCACAAGGAGAGCAAGTGGGCCAAGATCGGCTCCAAGACGAAGCGAGCCGTGTGGGATGACGACTTCCGAGCTGGTCTGACAGAGATGGCTCGCAAGGATGAGGAGCTTCGACGGAGGAAAGAAGGCCGTGCCGGTGGCTCCGATGAGTCTTCAGAATCTGATAGCGACTCTGATAACGGTGATGCTTCACTGCGAAGGCAGCTGGCGGCTCTTGAAGAGGAGGAAGATGTGCCGCAGAAGGGTCTCATGAGCATGAAGTTTATGCAAAAAGCAGAGGCTGCCAAGAAGGAAGCCAACGACGCTCTCATCCGTCAGATCCAACGAGAACTTGATGGTGAGGAGTTTGATGGTGACGGCGATGAGGAGATGGAAGAGGTTGGTCGTCGACAATACGGCGCCGCTGAGGGTCAGGCATTCAAGCCAGCTTTCGAGAAGCCAACTCGAGCGACCAAGAAGCAAAAGTCAACAGAAGTCTCCGACGATGATGATGTGGTGATAACTACCAACGGAGCTGGCCACAACCCTGCCATCCCCAACATCACATCCCTCGACTCCTCACGAACCGTCTCATCAACCGCAGGCGCCTGGTCCCGCGGTGAAACCCGCCGCAAGAAGAAGGGTCAGTCAGCAGCCAACGTCGGCGACCTAGATCTCTCATCCAACGTCATCGTCGCCTCTCGCAAGTCCAATCGCAAGACCAAACCCGACGAGGAAGCTTCAGATGCGGAGTCCGACACTGACCAGCATCTCCCCCTCGCGATCCGCGACCAAGAGATGGTGGCGCGTGCCTTTGCGGGCGAGGACGTTGTCGGCGAGTTTGAGCGCGAAAAGGCAGACGTTGCTGAAGAGGGTGATGACAAGGTTGTTGATAACACTCTTCCCGGTTGGGGATCATGGGTCGGTGACGGCGTGAGCGAGAAAGAGAAGAAGCGCCATCAAGGCCGATTCCTAACAAAGGTTGAGGGTATCAAGAAGAAGGACCGTCAGGATGCCAAGTTGGACAAGGTGATAATCAACGAGAAGCGGGTCAAAAAGGTAAAAAAAAAACACCACACACCCCTACAAGAATCAAAACACTAACAAGTTTATCAGAACGACCGATACCTCGCCTCACAACTTCCTCACCCCTTCGAATCCCGTCAGCAGTACGAGCGCTCCCTGCGTCTGCCCGTCGGACCCGAATGGCAGACAAAGGAGACGTTCCAGGAGAGTACCAAGCCTCGTGTGCTCATGAAGCAGGGCATCATTACGCCCATGTCCAAGCCTACAATCTGAAAAATAGAGAGATACCTGCATTTGTCTATTTGGAATAGAAAACAAAGACGAGAGCATATATTCTCGACGTCAGTTGCATTAAACTTTGTACCCGCCTTTACGCCATGCAGACCCAGTGATCAAGGCTTTCATATAGGGGGTTCCTTTGTCTAGTCGTGTGAATAAAGAATGAATGAAGCACCTCACCGTCCGATAGGCCTATGCTCGGTTTCGCATCCACAGGTCCTCGATCGATCCAGTGTAAGCGCCTTGATGGCCATGTCTGTACATAGGTTCATCCATGCGTAGATTCTCAAACCAGTCCCTCGACCGTTAGACTTGCTGCGGTTCACTACCCAATCAACTTGAGGCTCCATCTCTATACAAAGATAGATGTGGTGAACGTATTGGTTCATTAATGATACTGGCCTATCTAGGATATCTTAAACCACTTGTTACCCGAGCTAGGCGGACAACATGATCAAGAACAACAGTGACTACGATTGACGTCTTTTTAATGCTTTTCATTCCTATTTGAGCTATCCTTCGCACTCGTCGCCTCTTAGCGACCTTGCAGTCCAATGATACAAACATGAAGGAAAAGCGGTTGCAAAGCATACGGACTACGACTAAACAGTTAGTATCATAAACCCTTTCCTTCTCCCTCTTTTGACACAACGAAAATTCGCGACGGCGATAATAATCCCTCCTCTGCTTCTTCCCTTCCACATTCCTTCCCCTCCCCTCTTTGAATTTGGTTGTTTTCAGTTTTCCAATCCTATCCAGAGGATTGTCTGATCGTAGTAATACAAATGTGAAAAATTCGGCTCGAATTATCGTGGGCAAACTTGTGGCTAGCGCTCTCGTAGTTGTGAGAACCATGTTCGCTACCCATCTTAGGCCCAGTTTCGCAAGCAGCTGCGGAGCATCCAACGTCGCCCGGTATCCAGAGACACATGGTTGAAGTGTGGTAATATCGGTTATGGAAAAAGGTCGAACGCGTGATATAATCTAGACGCCAATCTTGCCGTCGATGATGCCACTAGGGGTGACGAGGAAGGCCAAGGCGATAATGGCGTAGAGGCCGAGAAGCATAGCGCCTTCGAGATAGTTGGACTTGCCGTCCTGGACGGTGTAGGTGACGACAAGAACGGACACGGCAAAGGCAACGGTTTGGACTAGAGCATGTTAGAATCCAACATTTCGTACAACTGCGGGCTGCCCAAAACTTACAGGTCTCAAAGTGAAGGCTCATATCGGAGCCAATGATCCAGCCAACAATGACAAGGAAAGGAGTGACGAGAAGAGCGATCTGGATGCTGGAGCCAATGGCAACACCCATAGCCAGGTCCATCTTGTCCCGAATAGCAACAACAACAGCGGTAACGTGTTCGGCGGCGTTTCCAACGATAGGGATCAAAATCAAACCGATAAAGGCCCTGCTGATGCCCGATGTCTCGACAAGGTCATCAATGCTTCCAACGAGGTAGTCGGCGCAGATGGCTACCAGGATGGTGGTGACAACAAGGACGGCGACAGCGCTGATAGTGCCAAGGGTGGGCTCCTCAGGCTCCTCGCCCTCGCCCTCGCCACCGTTCTGGTTCTCGGCATCGAAAAGGTTGCTGTGGGTGCGAAGCTGGAAGACGAGGTAAAGGACGTAGAGGAGGAGAAGAATGATGGCGGTTCCGCGCGAAAGTGTAAGGATGCTCTGGTCCTTGTCCCTGGAGCCGCCCTGGTCAAGAACAGCGTACAACTATACCAGATGTTAGTCAGTTGATTTCCAGCGTTTGAAACTGGTAACATACGGCAGCGGGAATGACAAGCGAGGCAGACGAGAGTGTCATGAGCGAGCAGGTAGTCTGAGCAGTAGCCGAAGAGAAGACCTGTTCTGTGCCACTGCCAGTTTGGCCACGATGAATTAGACCGCCAAACAGGAAGCACATGCCCATCACCAGCAAAAGGTTAGAGAGAATCGAGCCGAGCATCGAGGCCTGGACAATGTCGATTTGCTTTTCTTTGAGCGCAACAATACTGACCTGCGCAAAGGGTTAGCATCTTGGATCCAGCCCAAATTTCTCGCGGGGAGTCGCACAATCAGTTCGACGGCGTTTCCAAAAGTAGCATTCAGCAGACCACCCATTGTTTCACCCAGCTTCAGGGAAATCTCTTCGGTCGCAAACGAAAGGACGGCGGCGAGGGGGATAATGGCGAAGAAGTTGATAGTGAAGACGGCGGTGGAATTCCAGCCCAGCTTGCCGGCGACAATGCCAATGGGAACCATGATTAGAAGGAAGTTGACATAACCTATGATAAGAGTCAGTCGCATGCGACCAAGTGTGTTTTCAAGTCGAGCGCAAACATACTGCTAAGCAGTGTCACCTTGGTGACATGCCATGAGTAGGCGAGATGCCTCAGGGCAAAGTTGTGGTTATCGAGACCCGGGGTATGCTTCGAGTCGAAGAGAAAGGTCATGGTGCTGGAGCCTCGGCTGAGACTGATGTGACCGTTGCCATTGCCATTTCCATGGACATGGCCGAGTGTATCTTGGAGGGCCGACGAGGCACCGCCATTGGCGATGAGCGGCGAGTTCTCGTCGGCCGCGTGGGAAGACCTGTTAGACATTTGACGTCTGATGTAATGGTTGAAGGATGGAAGAGCTGTTGATGGCGAATCAAGACACCGGCATAGTCAGTAAATGAAATGGTTTCTATGCGATTGGAAAGAAGCCAAGAGGAAACAACAAGCAATTAAGCAGGACAAGATGCTTGGGCCAACAACAGATGATAGATGAGCAGCACAAAGACTCTTGTCTCAAACAGGAAAGCAGAAACCGAACAAGCAAGGCTGGCTGCTGGGCTGACCAGGCCCCGGTCTAGGCCGCAAGGGACTTCTTGGCTGCGTTTTGTGAAAGAGGGACCTGCTGCGCCTCGTGTGATCTGCGGAATTGAAGCTTGTACACAAGATAGTCCGAAGGGGCTGGCGCTTGCAAAGGGATGGGGAGAGGGCGAAAGTAGGGCTGGGGATGAATGAAAGACGAGGGAGGATGAAAGAGAGTGAGTGCCCAGAGCTGAAAGATCTCAAAGGCAAGGCTCAAGCAAGGGAATGGACACTGTTCGCCAGAGGTCCTACTCACTCAATTCGACGATTCGATCCGCTCAGATCGCTTCACTTCTGCAGGGTCGGGGGTATCGTTTGGTTTGATGCGGTTGCCTTGCCCGTTCCCGTGTCCGTAGGATAGGATTGGGGAGTGAAGGAAGAGAAGGGTTTGAAGGGTCGGCCAAGATTTGGCTCAAACGAATATGGGCTCTCTCTCGCTTGTGCCCGTGAGTGGCGCCCAACCCGTGGAGAGACGAAGCTAACTAGCAACTTTGGGACTCACGCTTGGGAGGGGTCGGGCTTTTTCCTGGGGGGTGTGGTACTGTAGTGTCGGAATGGGAAGACGGGGGAACGATGGGATGGATAAAGAGGATGGAAGATGTGACATTTACAAGTTGCCGATCTCTTCCATGGACCTGGGTACAACTTTGGGGGGGACACGTTCTAGACGGCTCTATGCTGTGCCTTGGAAACGGGAACGTCGCGAGATGGATGCAGGCGAAAAGGTTATAAAGTCGTAGGTTACTCACAAACCATGGCTCCCGCGTCTGCTGAAGCTTCTCGTGATTCAAATTGATAGATAACCTGCGATGTGACACGAAGGTCGAAAGGAGTGGACGAAAAGAAAGACGAAACGGACGAGCCGGGTAGAGAGAGAGCGCGCGCGTAGGTAAGAACCTTTGCTTCAAAGAAGGCAGTGTCAATCAAAACCCCGCTCAACGAGGTATCTCTGCTGCTTCTGTCGGTGTGAAAGCGCGTACGTATCAGCTGCGGTAAAGGAGCACAGCCTGAATTCGAGATGGTGTTTGGGGCGAAATGTGCAAGAGAAAAACGTGGTACGGAGCTTCGAGATTCCAGGAGGCCTCCTTGCCCAGGTTTGAAGAAAGGGAAGTGGGTAGGAAGCTTGAACCCACGTTGACGTAGGACATGGGTCGAGATCGGCGACCCACATTAAAGAAGGAGCTTGATGTAGGCTGGTAATGATTGGTCAAAATAGGTCGAGTTGGCCGGCAACCAGCCCGCAACCCGCTGAGAGCTCCCTGAGGTCCCCACCGCATCCACCGTCAGTGACATGTTGTACAGGGGTGAGCGTCTTTCTTTCAGCTTAGGAAGCTCCAGTTTGGGGCCTGTTTCTGCCGCTTGTCACTGTTGCTCAGTCATTCGGCTTCTTGGCCCCAGTCTCGATCCAGGAAGCGCCGATTCCCAAGGTGTCCATGTTGGTGTTGGTGTTGGTGTTGGGCCGGGCCAGTGGCTCAGCAGAAACCTTAATACTAACTGCGAACCGAGCCACGGACAAAGACGTCAACCGCCAAGCCAATCTTGACCTCTTTCTTTTGAGTCTGATGGTGGTGGTCTCTGCGTGGTTGGCAAAAAAGCTTATTCGACTTAATCTCTTTTGCTTGGCGTCGCAGCCACCAGGACACGACACCAAAGACTCTGCTAGCACTTGAAAACTTGGAATTCCCACGGTCAATACAATCACCATCGTCATCATTCTCAAAACCATGCAGAGAGTCCCCAAAGTACAAATGAGATCTTACCCTCATATGCATCAGCTTACCATGGAAACGTCCGCTTACCCACTCCCGCCCGCAGTCCGTCCCCCGTCTGTCGCACGCACATATTTCCTCGTCAGTCCGACATTGCCGGGATTATCGCTGCGGCTGCAACAGCTCACCAATTCCAACTGTGACACGCATCACGGGGCCGTCGGTCCGGAACTCATTGGGGTTCCATGGCAACCTTATCGATAGAGCTGCGTCAAACGTCAAGATAAAGCACCGCTCGGGGCGGGTTAAAAATGCAGTGAAAACAGGTGCAGCCAGGTGCAGCCGAGTGCAGCACTCATCCATTTGCCATTCTAGCAGGGAGCAGAGAAGCAGGGTACGGAATTGGCTGTGCTTTCACTTCTCCATGTCCCGCGCCTAATGTCCGTCCCTCTAACCAGTCCGTCAATATCCACTGAAGCTTGATACGCCCTCAAGCGAAAATCAATTCCTAGATATCGTCACCACATCTCTCGTCAAATACCCCTTGCCGATCTCCACCAAACAGCCCCATCCAGGGCAGTGTTAAACACCATGCCCATCATCTTGTCTTGGCACTCCAGAATCCATCCAAACTGCCGCCCCCATGTCGCAAATCTACAAGCTGCGCCTCGTTTCCCCCAAAACCCAACGAAAGAACGAGGCCACAACTGTCACCCTCTTCAAGTGGTTGGCTGTCCAACTCTATCGACCCCGGATGCCCGGGAATGCTTGTTTTTCATGAAGCGTCGTCGATCTCTCGGCCCCATCTTCCAAGGAAATCAAGTTTCGAGACAACCTGCGACATGCGTCACATCTTATTGGGCCGAGGCCCTTGTCAAACTCCCAATCCTCTCAAGTTTGTCTCGGAACTGGGCTGTAATTGATGAATGTGAAGTGAATGTGAATAGTAGGTTTAAAAGAAAATGAAATTGTAAAACCTTGTCAAAGGTGCTGCATCTGCCTCCCGTCTTGGCGAGGTCAGGAATCCAACCATCCATCTTTCTTCCCCATCTCTAAACGCCGATAGAACACGAAACCCCATTCTGTCTCTTGAATATACAAAGTAAATCTTTCTTCCCGCCGAGGTATCTTGTCTTTCCTTCTATGCCCATCTTTTTGTACACAGTTGCTCATCTAAGCACTGATGGCCAAACCCCTGAAAGGGCTGGCGCCGACGCCCTGATATCCGTCATGACGCGGCCTCTATTCGACTCCGCCTCAGTCTATTAAATGCCGGCGAGGGCTGTATCACAGTTGTTAGCCTTGTCTTTGCCACCGCTTCCATATATTCAAACTCACCTGCAGCGTACGCCAAGAACCACGTCCTTGATGCACCGCCATCGATCCACTTCGCGTCAAACTTGGAGCTCGTAAAGAAGGTCCAAGCCGCCGAAGGGTTGATTGTCGCGTAGTTTCCATAGATGATGCCCTTCCATTCATTGTCGATCTTGTCGACGCGGCCGCTGCTGAAGTAGGTATCCCACTCCTGTTGAACAAATGTCTTGGTTCGGGCCAGGTTGGAAGGGGGCAGAATGGGGATCATGTGAATGCCCTGGATGGCCTCAATGTTGGGGCTGAACCATGTGGTATGGTGAATCTTGTTCTCAAAGAGAATACCCGCCACCTTGTTGCCGATAAAGTTGCTGGGCTGAGCGACGTTGTCCTTGGTATAGTAGTAGTACTGCTGCATAGCTCGTGTCATGACGGCCAGTTGCAGATTGGCTCTGTTGTCCATGGTCAGCGTCCGAATCCTTGCAAGAACAACATATTCAATTTACCGTGCAACCAGGCTGGTGTCCTGGATCACTTGACCCCACATCTTGAGGGCATACACAGACATGATGTCCTCCGAGCTAGATTCCTGGTCCTATCATGCTGTCAGTGTCTTGTCTCAGCATCATGAGCGCATGTTCCGAACTCACCTTGCCATCCCACATAGCGGTCAGGCCATGGGCCCAACTGTGGCCGTGGTACCAGTCGAAGCTTCGCCACAGGGGGTAATACTTGTCCTGGCTGCTTGGGTTCGCAAAGTCACGAACAAGACTGTTGACATAGGCCTTGTTGGCAGCAAGCCACTTGCTATCCATAGAGCCGATGTAGGCAGCAGCCAGGATGTGGTAACCGTAGTGGAAGTGGTGGTCGTTGTAGTAAGTGTTTCCAAAGTCAGAACCCGACTCTCCAGTGACATAGGACGCAGATGAGACGAGACCGCCCCAAGCGCCTAGTTGATCGAGTCAGTTACTATTCCAATATACCTGAGATCGTGTTACTTACTTTCGTAGACAAGAGGGTAGTTCTGCTTGTTTGTGCCGAATCGAGCAAAGGCCGTCTTGAGCTTAGCCAAGCCAGATTGGGCCAGAGCAGCGTCGCCCAAGAGGTTGTTGATGACATAGATGATGGTACCAAACTTAGCCAGGGCCTATGCGTCTTGGTTAGATCATGATACTGTATCGTTGAAACCACCACTCACCTTTCCAGAAAAGTACATCGAGTCCAGGTTGGTCTGCGCAATCATGTCCTGGGAGACTTCCGACTGTGCGATGGGCTTGATGGTGGTCTTTGCCTTGGTGGAAAGTCCCTTGCTGCCCTTGGAAGAGTCCCAAGGAGCAAAACCCATGTTGACAGGCATCGAGGGCTCGACCATTGTCCATTTGGTTCCTCCGACAATCGTGGCAACACCCTTGGTGGGAGTCTGCAGCTTGTAGTCCCGGAGGTTGGCGGTGGTGGCAGCGTCGAACGAGGTAAGATGGTGAGGAAGAGCGAACATCCAGAGGTTTCCAGAAGTGTGGCCAGACTTGCTCCAGTTGAAGCTATAGGTACCCTTAGTACCGACAGCAGAGCCGCTGATGGTCATGCCAGTCGCATAGATGCCACAACCATTGTCAAGGACTGCCTCGGACTTGCTCGACTTGGGATCCTTGGCGATCTGGATCAAGCCATAGAAGGGCTTGCTGGACGAGGCAAGACCGTTGTTGGTGACGGTCAGGTTAAGAGGGTCGCCCCGGGTCTTGTACGCATACAGTCGCCAAGTGGTACCATCCTCGAGGACAAAGTTGAACTTGCGCACGTTGGTCTTGGGGTCCTTTGCCACTTGAGTCATACTCTTGAAGTAGACGCTGGACTGGATAAAGGGCGTGGCGCCGCTGTAGTAGGCAGTGGTGAAGAGACTGCCCTGAGAGAGAGGGAAGGTGATGGCCGGAGCAGAAGAGCTATCCTTTCTAAGGATGGCTCTGGCATAGTGAGGGCCGAGAGAGTCCATGGTCAGGGTGGTCTTGGAGCCCAGCTCCTTGGCCGAGATGATCATAGACTGGATGCCGACGGGGTTGATGTAGTATTCCACAGCCTTGTTAGATTGAAGTGGACCATAAACTCGCTGGCTGGCTTCGACATGAGAAATCGCCATGCCCCAACTCGCGGCGGCACCGGCACCGGCAGCCCACGAGAGCGCATAAGGGTAGGTGTAGACCGGCGCCTTCTGGTCTCCAAGGTAGAAGTTGGAGTAGAACTTGTTGGTCTCGAGGGGACCCGACTTAGAGATTCCCAGACGAGGAACCGGGTGATCGGTCTTCCTCTGGAACATGGCCAGAGGAGCGCTGGTGTCGATAGGGTTGGCAAAAATGTCGTTGCTGGTCGCCATCTTGGAAAGGCCTGAAGGTTGAGCGTTCTTGGTGGGGGATGCAACAGGCTTCAGAAGGCTCGATGGGCTTTTAATCGAGGTGCTAAGAATAGGAGCCTCAGTCTGAAGAGGGTTGTAAAGGTCGGTGACAATGAAACCCTCAGTATGAGGCTCAACGTCTGAGAGAGAAGGAAGAACAATGGCAGTTCCAGTCTGCGCCTTGCTTTTGCTAACGTCGACAGTCTCGGTGGCCGGGATAATGTCGTCTTTGGCGTAAGTTGTAAGATACTCCTGGTCCTCAGTCGCAATGGTTCGCTTGAACTCCTGATGGGAGTCCTGCCAGGTATCGGCCGAGTTGTCGTCGACGTTGGGGATGGTCAACCCCTGTCCCTGGGTTAGCCAGAGGAGCCATATCGGGAGAACCCTGTGAGATCTCATTGTGAAGGGAAAGTGAATAACAAGTTAAAAGGAAGGGATCTGCCTTGATGGAGAAGTTTGGAACCTCTACAAGACAAGACAGGCGATGGCTTGCTCAATCAGGATGTCTGACGGGAAGGGGATCCATGGTTCATATAACAATGCACTCGGGCCCAGGGCCATGCTCACAAGCTGAGATACCATCGCATGCGTAAATCGCTAGTCTGGTGGCCCCCCGGCAGAGGGGGCTAGACTCTTGCATCCATCGGGAAGAAATGAACCAACGTGTGTTGGCGTGGCTTACCTAGAGGCTAGACCCAGGCTAGAATCGGCCGCGAAAAGCAATGCTATGCTACGCTCGCTAAGGTAGTGACTTGGAGTCGTTAATGGAGGCGTAGGGCGGTTCAGGTACCGGTAAGATGGCGCACAAGGATAACACTGAATCGAGAAATTGGATTTTAGGATGGAGAATGAGTGAGATTGGCTGGAATTTGAAGGAAGAGGCGTGAATGAGGCACAGTGAAGGGTTTGGGTTCCATTTCATGGATTGTTAACCTCAATATTTCGCGCAACTGTTCATGTGGTCAAGGCAGGAGATACCTCGAAATCTCCGTCATGATCCGGAAGGAGCTTCTCTCTCTGTCAATCTCCAACCTCGATCAAGGTCGCTCGCGCATTCCAGATCAAGTGTCCCGGGCGCATGTCCTCAGTCTCGAACTCTGCCTGAGTGTTGGTGATGGTGTGGAGAAGGCAACCATTTCCAGGGAAGTGGGCGTCCAATCCAGAGCCGATATCGACGAGGACGTGCCCGTGGCTTCGCGTGTGCCTGCAGTAGGGCCGTCCCACAGAGCAGCCGCTCACGCGCTAGCTTAAGGGACTATCGATTCTGCGCAAAACCACCCTCAAAAGGGGCATGGGCCGTTGGGATGCGGTGCGGTTTCGCTCGCCACAGCCGACACCGACGCTCAGCCCAGGGGAATATGGGGTTTTAAGAGCGCCTCCAAATTTCCATCATCAACGCACAGAACCGTCACGGCGTCTCACTGGACGCCTCACAGTTGAAGCTGATACGCGCCATCGCGGCTGTCGGAAGTAATCAGGGTCCTCCTTTGGGGATGTGAATTTCCGGGTGGTTTTCAGCCGACAGTTGCTTCTCGCGCCAGTCCACTCGCGGCCAAGGTCTCCGTAGGAAAAAATTGGATAGTGTCTTTGGTCCAGACACACTATCGATTTGCTGATGACGACGCCTCACCATCCATCAGGTCAAGTCAGATGGATGAGTTGTCAGTCTTTCTGCCGTCTTGAGGCACTCTCCCGTGCAGCCTGTCTTGAACTTTTAGCCACTCACTTGACTCGAGGTGACATTCAATAGAGGGAGTTGTTAGAAGGTGAGACAATTTACCGCGATTGCCACAGGCTGTCCATGTGTTTTGCCAAGTCCCGAGCCCATGGAAATCCTCCGCAGGGCTGCCACGCTGCTCAATCACGCGCAAAGTCAGAATCGCATTCCGGAACAGGGCATAATGGCCTTGTGTCTGCCAATCATTGCTGAACAATCGTCTTTGCCATGTCTCTCAGTCCAGACCTATCCAGGAACGCCCGCTAAGCAAAACAAGCCCCTTGTTTACATTCTCAACCAGCTTTATCTCATAGTCCCAGTGCATCATATTTGCCTCTTTCGCCGTGCTCAAGAATCTGTCGCAGTTCCAGACGCTTGGCTTTGCTTGGCTCTTGACTTTCGCTGCGTTGATCTTGGTCCGCTGATCTGGTCGCCTGCTTGGCCACCTTTGGCTCTATCATCGCCTTGAGCCGTTTGCGTTTCCTCTCTGCCTCCTCTTCACTTCTTTCAGCCTCCTTGCGACATCTGCGGATGTCTCTGTTCCGCAGGACCCAAGGCTTCGTCAGCACCTCAGACTGGAACTTGATCCTCTTTTCCCAGAGCGCGACCTCCTGTGCTGTGCCTCGTAGAGAGACCATCTTCTCGATATTGATCTGCCGCTCTTCCCTGAAGATGGATATCCCCCCCTTAACATCAACGACGCTTCCAACATTGATATTGGCCAGGAGGGCAGCAGTCGCAGGTGGATTTGCATCCGCCTTCGAGGCGGCGTCTGTCGCCGTCGCCGCATTATCGACCCCTTCCTGAGAAGCCGATATGAGGATTGTGCACTCAATACAGGCGCCACTACTGTCGTCTACAGTGTAGACGCGTCGCCCTGCATAGTCATCAATGGCGACAACCACGCCAACAATGCGCACCCATTTTATTGGCAAATTCCCGTAGAAGTAAAAGTTTTCACCTTGCTAGCCGTCAGTGACCATCTCTATGACAACTCCATAAGCAACTCACCTTCGAAGCCTTCGTGCTGGTCAAGGCCGTGAACATCGGCTACTCGGAAGAGGCACCAGGTATTCACGGTTGGCGCCAGATGGAAACAATACCGGGGGTAAATTGGGGGCTTGGCCGGGTCGCTCATGGCATCATGACGGCAGAGTTCTTTGGAGCGACAAATTATTCATCCTTGCGCATCGTTAATTCATTGACGCTGTCAGGTTGATGTCTGCTCAAGGGCAAAGACGTTACACGACAATCGAGGTTATGGAAGGGTGAAGTGAAACTTTTGTAGGCAGAAGGTGCTAAACAACCCCGCTGGCCTGGGGCTGGGTACTTTGTCACTAACAACGACCGTGATTTCAAGTTTCCCTCACCCTATACAAAGAAGAAACAGATGATACAATCAAGTCCGTAGGCTTAGTCTAGTGTTGGTATTATTGATCAAATGTATAATTTTGCCGTGTAAAAGTTGGTTTGGTTTGACTTGTTTGCATGTTGTACCCTGGCAATATCCGATAGCGTCAACAGACTGTCATGAAGTGAACATTCATGTTAGGTCACAGCTGCATTCAAGGCTGTGATGTCTTGGGAAACCATCATGAATTATTTGCTTGCTTGCAATATTCCTGGCTAGTATTATAGCATTCATGCAAAGAAAGTCGCCTTCATACTCCAAACTCCATCCCACGTCATTGACCCTGACTCCATTCCTAGCTCAGCATCTTGTTCCATTTTTACCGTCTTGACTTCTTGGAGCTCCGCAGCCTAGAGGCGGCAGCCTGGAAAGCCTCCTCAGAGGGCTCTTCCTCGACTGCCCTCTTCTTGCCCTTTTTGGGCTTGCTTTCCTTAGCACCATACTTCTCAGCAAGATGGTCGAGGAAGCTCTCCGAGCGGTCCTTTTGACGCTTTTGGATCAGCGCCGCAAGATCATCCTCAGAGCTTCCCTTGCCCTTCTTCTTCTTTCCCTTCTTTTCTCCAAACAGCTTATCGTGTACGCCGAGCTCTTTAGCATAATCCTCGGCCTCTGCAGCTTCCGCTCGAGCCTTCTTGACTCGTGTGGCCCGCTTCTTCTTGGTCTCCTTGGTGTAGGCGGGGAAGCTAGGCACATCCTCGCTCTCGATCGCCTCATCGATGATCTTACGAAACCGTTCGTCATCCTCCAGCACATCGCTCAAGATGACCCTCTCGTACAGCTCGTCCATGTCACCCTCGCATTGTTCGTATGCAATAAGCACATCGTCCTTCTCCTCATCGGATCCCTTGTACTTCTTGGCAAACTTTTCGATAGCATCGCCAGAGACCGACTCCTTGTATTGTTCTCGATAGTAATCGCTCCAGTTGAAGCCCTCAGAGTCCACAATAGATTCGGCCGTGGAACCGGTCGTATCGTAGCGCTTTCGTCGGGCGGGATCAGAGAGAACGGCGTAGGCAAAGGCGATGGACTGGAACTTCTCGTGCGCTTGCTCCTTTTGATCCTGAGGAACCTTGTCTTTGAATGATGTTAGTGTCTAGCCTCTTGTACAACAAATGGGAGCTGGACCAACCTGGATGGTTTTTAAGGGCAGCCTTTCGGTATGCGCCCTTGATCTGATCGGGATTTGCTGTCCGCTCCACACCCAAGACCTCATAGGGGTCGATAGTGGGAGGCTCGCTGTCCAATACGTCTTCGAAATCCGACATTTTTTCTGATGCTGGCGTTTTTTGTAGATGAGATGGTGAAGCTGAGTTCCGAAGGTGTCGGTGCTCGTCGAGAGACGCGACTCAACGCGCTCCGAGAATAATTGTGGGGCTGGTTAAAGTGCATGCGGTCATCGGAGCTTACAAGCACCGGCCACCAAAGTGGGAGCTGCGGACAGCTTCAACTTCATCCTCATCTTCTTGTTTCAACCGTTTCAATTACTCAGGCCCAGGCTCTAAATATTCTACAATGGCAACGATAGAGCCTGGAGACCATAGAGCCTTCATGCAGAGAGCGCTTGGCCAGGCTAATAATTCCCCTCCCAAACCCACAAACTTCCGTGTGGGCGCTCTCATTGTGCGACTCGACGACAACACCATCATCGCTGAGGGATACACACTAGAACTTCCCGGAAACACACACGCTGAAGAGTGTTGCCTGTTGAAGCTAGCTGAACAGCACGGAACGACGGAGGAGAAACTCTCCGAAGTATTCAACACCCCACATGCACTCTACACCACGGTCGAGCCTTGCTTCAAGCGCCTGAGCGGTAAGCTCCCCTGTGTCGAGAGGGTTTTGCGCCAGAAGCAGTGGATCAACAAGGTGTATGTGGGGGTTCAAGAACCCGAGACTTTTGTTGGAGAGAATACGGGCCGCAAGACTCTTCAGGATGCTGGGATAGAGGTGCACCTCGTTTCAGGGCTGGAGGATGAGATTCTACAGGTCGCAACGGCCGGGCATGTCAAGTCATAACATTTTGGATATCGATCAAATGAATCATCAGAATACAGGAGCGGGGAGGTTGGCGTTGTTGTTTGAAGCCATGTTAGATGATGGCATGTGAGGGTTTCCCAGGTTGAGATTGGGACAAGGTTCTATCCAGGATAAGACATAACTTGCCGATTTAAGATCGATCTCCTACCCTAGGTATTCTGTGTTTTCTTGCCGTCATATCAAGGTCAGAAGATCTATCTTACCTGTTGACCTTGATGTCCCTCCCCTTGCGGCAGTCACGCATTGTCCTCTGGCGAGATCTTGTGCTCTGTCATCCCACTGGACATTCAAGCATAACTGGAGTCACTCACAAAGACAAAAATATGATCAGGTCAAAATGAACAATGTTGAATTTCAGCTACTAGACGTGGTTTCTTCAGTTGGGATCAATTCTTCCAAACAACCACACAAGAGCATGGGCTGGCTCATATCTGTCTTGTTCTAGTTCTTCTTTACCGCCTACTTTCTGACTTCAGGGCAGCCGCTTCCGTAGCAGGCCTCACAGATCTGTTCGTACCACTGTGTTTCGTTGGACCATCTGGTGCAGCGCGGATAGATACCAGGACGCTGGGGCTTGTTCTCGCGTGCCTTGCAAGGCTCAATGTAGGTGAGTGTCTCAATCATATGACCATTCCCTGCCCCCTCCGTATAGGGATTTCTCGAGCTGCAGTTTACATTCGTGCAAGGGCACATGACAGTGACATTTTTGCCGCGGCACATGTTGTAAGAGTTGGATAGGGTAGTGTTGCTGTGTGAATGTCAAGTGAGTTGTCGATGAAAAGGCAGTTGAGTATGACTGAAGTATGAAAAGTCAGGATTTGATCCGACTTCTTATAGTTGGTGTATCAATGCAATCAGGGCAGTGTTCAGTGTTTGGTGAAACGATTTTATTGTCTCTGGGCTCCGAATATCAGTGTCAAAGAGCCGGTGTTCAATCCAAACCCATTCTATCCCTTTTTTTTTGTTTGCTGTGAACAACACCAAATTCAGTTCTTCCTTTCACCACCTCCACCTCTATTGCTCTCCGCACAAGTAACCTCACACTCTTCACATATTGTCGTGTTGATCATGAGAGTATGCCACGCAAAGTAAACACAGCTCGGCTTCAAATACCGGTTGAGAACCTGCTCAGGGGGTCCGTTGGCGATCCACCACTCGCATATGTCCCAGGCAATCGTGTCTATCTCGATCTTTGCCACGTGCCCGTAGATGATGTTTCTGTGCGGTATGACTCCTCTCCTGGGGCATGACAGATTCTTGCAGGGACAGATATAGAACCCTCGCTGGCCGGTACACATGGTACTTTTGTAATATGTTTGAGTTCAAGCCGATGATTGTTTATTGAGAGCTAGTTGTTCGATCGATGTGTCGTAAGGGCTCCAGCAAACGGACTTGTGACAGGGTAATTGATGTTATCCGTGAATAAATGTTTGAGTGGTGGTGTATATGCATCGGGCTAACTATTCTTGTAGTTATTGGATGAAGAAGTGCATGATCTCGTAGTGCGCAGTAGACTTGTGGGCAAGATACATGGAGTCTGAGAATGAGAGAAGTAAGTTGGCAAAGATCCGTTGTCTGTCAAGTCTCGATTTCCGCTGACCTGTCAGAGGACCATTCTGAAGCACCCCTTGACTCGATGCATGCGGGAAGCCGAGCATTGCTCAAGTCGTGATGAGGGTTACAACATTAAGAATCCACCGAATCCTGCTACCGAGGGACGAAGCTAGACGATACCATAGGGCTCAGAACCAGCTATATTCACATCAATGGCATCTCCTGGGCTATCAGGGCAGGTCTGATATACCAAGAGAGTCCCGTCGTACGCAAGAGGTCCAAGTGTAAGTTGCTGCGAGCACATACAGCATGGTCCTGGCAAACACAGGGCTGTGGGGCCAGGACGAGAGGGAAGACCCCTTGTGCGAGGCTACATGTAAAAGGCCTGCAAGTGCTCAAACGCTTGCCATGTGTCGTATGGACGCTTGGTTGTTCAAGCCCCGCAGGTTGAGGTCGCTTACATCCTGGAGGCAGTCAATCAATGGGCTTGAAGTGGGTGGATGAGGGCAGAAATGTAGGGTAACGAGGGAGTCTTGGCTACGAGTGATGTTGAGTTTTGCGGGAGCACTGTTTTTAAACAGAATTGAAGTCATTGCAGTATCTGTACTCTGCTGCTTTGTTTGGCTTTCATATTGATGCCTGGTCCAACTTGATTGTCATGGACCCATATCTACTTGGGTCTGGATAAGGGTCCTTCCGATCACGGGCCGTTCAAGAGGTGTTTGGTCCCTGGTCACTTTACCGAGCCCGTGACCTAGCCTTGCAGGAGACAGCTGTGATAAAGGTCTGCGACGTCTCTCTTTGCTTTTTACGGTGCGGCTGGGTATCCATTGGGCCAGGTTTCGTGGCCGGCTGGGGCGGTGTAAAGAGGGCAACCATTAGAAAGAAGCAAACATGCAGATGAACAAGAGATGAACGTGTGCTCAAAGGGATGAGTTCCTGCGTGATGAGGGCGAAGCAATATTTGAGTCAGATATCATCTGCAAGGAACCCGCACAAGACAGCTTGATCAAGATGTCTCCCATGTGTCTGTGGTAGTCCAGGGTAGCCGACGATCAATGATGGCCACCGTCGTCAGAATGCCTTGTTAGCCCAACCATGCACGCCTCTCATGATCCATGGCTAACTAACGTTAGAGGCAGGCGTCACAAATATGCAGGAGGCCGACCATTCTGAGCTTTACGCAGCGACATTGGCTATTTCTTTGGCGAAACCGCCATGTGCGTCTTAACCGCTGCGTTTCTTGTTTTAATTATCTATTCCTTTGTACAACCGTGAAAGCCACAAGCTCCTACAATTCGTTCCTCCTAGCCTGGTTCATCTTGGCTTACTCCACCGGGTCGCTAGGATCGTTAGCCCCCGCGATAGCTCCCGCCTTTCTCTTATACCTCCAACCTCCGTCGCAGCTCCTCCCTCCCGACGGCGGGGATCAATTCTTCAAGAGCCGCCTTCTTCGATCCCAATCTCGTTTTTAGCGCTGGAAAGAGCCTTCTTTCTTCGTCTAAAACGACCAATCATAGGCGATCAAAGAGTTTGCCGCTGGCGGCCAGCTGATGCAGGTTGCTGCTTTGTCACTGCCAGGACAGTGATTCAGGCATTGTCAACCGCAAGCATTTACTCCCTCTCATAATAAAACCTCCTCCTGCCTCCTCCTACACCTTCTCTTCTCTTCCGCAAACTCATCTACACACGTTCACTCAGACGCCCCGTTTAACACTCAACACCAGCAATCAGCTATCTACATTCCTAAGTGGTATTGTCTACAACACTCATCAACACCCATCAGTCACTCACTCTCTTGCCCACCTTCTCTCTCTTGACTCATACCCCAACTCGTACTCTGAGCTCATACCCTCGTGTCCGCCATGGCAGACAGAGGTGATAGAGGCGGCCGTGGGGGCCGAGGACGTGGTGGTCGCGGCCGAGGTGACGGCGGTGGTCGAGGTGATGGCGGCTTTCGAGGCGGCCGAGGTCGCGGAGACGGAGGACGCGGTGGTGGAGACTCCGGCGGCTTCCGAGGTGGAGGACGAGGAGATTTCAGAGGTCGCGGCGACTATAGAGGACGTGGCGATTCTAGGGGACGAGGCGATTTTAGAGGTGGTCGCGGAGGTTTTGACCATGGCCGCGGAGGAGGGCGAGGCGGTCGCGGTCGTGGTCGAGGAGGGGGAGGTTTCGGCAATCAACCGCTCATCTTCACGTATGTTTCCCTGACCCCGATGAACCTCTTGCTTGTTGATACTGACTTGTCTAGTACGGGAGGACCTATTCCGCAGCCTGACGCCGCCATAACGAAGCTTGAGAATGAGACGGTCCAACATCAAGCATCCTCTACCCAACAGCTCGTCTCAAAGATGGGCAAGCTCGAGCTCGGAGCCAAGAAATCTCAGGAGGAGGACAAGTTCCCTGCTCGGCCTGGGTTTGGTACCAAAGGCAACCCGGTCACCCTCTGGGCCAATTACTATGGCATCAAGACAAAGTTCCCTGTCCTTTACAAGTACACCATTACGGTGAAGGAGATTATCGCCGAGGAAGAGGAGGGTGCTGCCAAGTCGAAGGGCAAAGGAAAGCAGCCTAAGCAGCCGAAGCAACCCAAGCCCCGGGACGTCAAAGGCCGAAAACTACACTTGGTCATTTGCGAAGTTCTGAAGGAACTCACAAAGAAGGACAAGTCCCTAGTCCTTGCAACAGAGTTCAAGTCGCAGCTGGTTTCCCTACAAAAGCTCGATCTGGAGAATGACAACACTCTGCGTGTCAGCGTGGCCACAGCAGAAGGCGCTGACAACATGGACATTTTTGAAGTTGAGATCCATGGACCCAACGAAATACGTATGAACGATCTGTTCGAGTACCTCAATTCGACTACTGGCGGCACCTCTGCCAAGAGGCTTGGTGCTCCTGGTGACGACCAAGACCCTGCCATCGCCCTCGACTTCCCCAAGTTTCCTGATCTTGTCGATTGCCTCAACGTCATCTTTGGGTACGGTCCCCGGTCCAATATCAATGACATCAGTGCGATCGGTAGATCGCGTTTCTTCTCCTTTAAGAACGGTGGTATCACGACTGACCTCGGCCGGTCTTTGATTGCTGCCCGTGGATTCTTCCAGTCTGTACGTCTTGGAACAGGCCGTCTTCTCCTCAATGCCAACGTCACGCACGGAATCTTCAAGGTGGCTGGAAAATGCGACCAGATCTTTCGCAATCTCAACGTGTATGCGGCGGCTAGATCCGATGGGAGGGCCAAGAAAAACGTCAACCTGATTGGCAAGTTCCTCCCCAAGACACGTGTCTGGGTTACCATGAAATTCGCGGACGGGAAGACGGTCAGGAGATCCAAGGCCATATTTGGGATCGTCAAGGCCTCCCATGCGAGAGCCTTCTCAGGCCCCAACGCTCCTCGCATTGACGGTGACTGGGAGTATCCTGGACCCAAGAACGTGAGCTTTTACATGGACAATCGCTACGTCACGGTTTTCGACTACTACCGTTCAAGTACGTAACTGTTATGGCTAGTTTCTACAAGGCTTAAGCTGACAATTCTTCTAGAGTACAACTTCCAGCCTCAGGATTACCCCCTTCTCAACCTTGGAACTGCGTCCAAGCCGACATTCGTCCCCGCCGAGTTTGTCGAGATTCAGCCTGGGCAAGCAGTCAAGGCTAGGCTGACTAGCGGAGAGTCGACCGAGATGGTCAACTTTGCCTGTCGAAGCCCGTATGCCAACGCCTTGTCTATCACCCAGGAGGGACGTGAGACTCTGGGTCTCGATGGTGAAGTGCTGGTAGGTTTTCTCGCCTGCCATTGTCTCAAGAAGCAGATGAGCTGACATTGTTAGGAAAAATTCGGCATCGCCGTCGACAAGACTCTACTCACAGTTCAAGGACGTGTACTCCCTGCACCTGCGGTCGCCTACCTCGACTCGAAGAGAAAGGAAACTGAGGTCCGACCTTTTGGAGCTTCTTGGAACATGAAGAACATCAAGGTCTACAGGTCCGGCAAGCCAATCCAACGATGGGCTTTTGTCAACCTTGCACCTCCCACAGAACACAGTGTCGTTCCTGTTAGCAAGGCAGAAGAGTTTGCCGCGTTCATGAATACCATGGATATCAAGATTGCCAACAAACCGATACCAGGTCCCACTCCGGTCATCACCGCCGCAGGCTTTGAGAGAGGCAGTGGCAATGAGTATTTCAAGTGGGCAAAGGGTCAGAACATTGAGTTTATCCTTATTGCTCTCGGTTCTACAGACACTGCCATGTACTCAGCCGTCAAGTTGCTGGGTGATGTTACCTGGGGAATCCACACCAGTTGTGTCCAGGGCAAGAAGCTTGCAGACGCTAATCCCGGCTACTATGCTAATGTTGCCCTGAAATGGAACCTCAAGGCTGGTGGTGTCAACCACAAGCTGCGCAACGAGTTTGGCATCATCAAGGAGGGCAAGACCATGGTGGTTGGTTACGACGTCACGCATCCGACAAACATGCCTCCTGGTGCTAGCGACGACTTACCCAGTCTGGTGGGCTTGGTGGCCACCATTGACAGAAACATGGGGCAATGGCCAGCCGTCTCTTGGGAGCAAAGTTCCAAGCAGGAGATGCTGGACGAGGTTTTGACCGAGGCCTTCAAGTCACGACTTGAGCTCTGGAAGAAGCACAACCAGAATAAACTGCCAGAGAACATTGTCATCTTCCGTGACGGTGTCTCGGAGGGACAATTCGCCCAGGTTCTGCAAAAGGAGCTGCCACGGATGCGAATTGCGTGCGGCTCTATGTACCCCAAGAATCAACAACCCAAGCTCACCATTGTCGTCTCTGTCAAGCGTCATCAGACGCGATTCTATCCCACGACCGAAGACAACCTGCCAAAGGACCGCAACATCCAAAACGGTACCGTTGTCGACCGCGGTGTCACGCAGGCTCGGTATTGGGACTTCTTCCTGACGGCGCACACCAGCCTCAAGGGCACGGCTCGACCTGCTCACTATACGGTGCTGCTGGACGGGATCTTCCGTGCCAAGCACAAGGGCGAGGCCGCCAATGAGCTTGAGAAGTTCACCCACGAGCTCTGCTACCTCTACGGCAGAGCTACCAAGGCGGTCAGCATTTGCCCTCCGGCCTACTACGCAGACATTGTCTGCACCCGGGCCAGAGCCTACCGACCTGAGCTGTTGGATGTTAGCGATACCGACAGCGTCGTTACTGGAGGCGCTGGGTCGAGCGTTGGTGCCAGCAAGCAGGTTCACGAGGCTCTGAAGGACTCCATGTACTACATCTAAGTGCATATCCTGGTGGTGTTAGAAGCAACGATGGAAAAGGAAGTCGGGTTTTGATGGTATGCCCCTGTGCGTTTCTTGGCATGTTTAACGGGGAAGCGGACAGCGGAATTGTTGGAGTTTCTTTCGGGAATTGTGTATCCCTCTACTGCTTTTATACAGTCCAGTTGAAACTTGATTAGGTAGTTAGTTATAGCAGATGAATCGGTTCGGTAGCGCGAATGTATGAGTATAGATGTATGTGCATTGCTCGCTGGATGACTTGTGATGGCTGTCTATTTGTACAGATTTCGGGTATGATGAGTACTATATCTTTGCCTTTGCTTGGTCCTTGGACCGGCGGCCACCTGGCTTTCCAACAAATTTCTTAAACTCATCCGAGATGGTGGTCTTGTCCTCGGTTGACTTGAGCGTCCACTCGTGATACTTGCGCTCATCCACCCACCATCTATCAACCTCGGCCTTGATCCACTCGGCCGCGGCGCTCGCACAGAAGCTAGGGTTCTCCATAGGAATCAGGTGGCCGTATTGTTCACCGACAACCTTCTTGACACGACCTCTGGCCTCACCACCGCTGCCGCCAACGCCAGAGCCCGTGAGTTTCATCTTTTCGCCCTGGAGTTCTTTTGGAGAGATGTCACTCTTGCCGCCAAAGACGTAGAGAACACTTGGCCGGACATGTGGAAGGCGAGCGAGAGTGTTGGGACCTTCGGGGCGGTAGACGGGGTATGTTGGCCACCGCTCGTTGAGACTGGGGTCTAGATCTGGCGTAAGATCTGGGTTGATGAGTTGCTTGCCCTGGGCGTCGTATGCTTCCCAGCTAGGACGGAGAAAGGTAAAGACTTCTTGGTGCTTGGTAGTTGCCAAGGTAACAGACTCTTCTCCGGGGACTTTTCTAATACCATAGTCCAGCCAGCGTTCGAGGACACGAGGATCCCATGCCTGGTAGAAGGGGCTGCGACTGAAGGACGCCGCGGCCTCGGCGCGAGAAGGCCACACTTCGCGGCGGTATGTGCTAATGGCTGCTGGTCCAAAACCCTTTACCACAGGTGTAGATGCAAAGTGTGATATGACGGGATCAAGCAGCACGAGGGAAGTAAGGAGACGGGGATGGAGGAGGGCGACATTTGTGAGGGCGTTGGCACCAAAGGAGTGGCCTACTGCCATGATTGGAGGAGGAGGGCGGAAGGTGTTAATCATTTGAAGGATATCACGGGCATAGTCGAGCCAGCTTGCTGGTAATGGTGAGTACAATATATGGAGAGGGAAGAGGGAACCTTACGGTCATTGCCGAGGGCGTCTTTGTTGATATGACCGCTCTGGCCTTGCCAGGCTGCATCAGCCATCCAGATACTACGAATCCGCAGGTTCCGGCTCTTGGCTTCCTTATAGAGTTCTTCCCATAGAGGTTCATATAGTTCCTAGAGAGGTCACTTAGCTCAGGTCTTGTCGCAAGTATGCAAGGACTCACCTTGGGAAAGCCATTCGCATGTCCACCAATGAGAGTTACATCGCCCTTTTGAGGATTCGGGTTATCCTTGGGGATGTATTGCTTTACGTGCAACAATAGCTTCTCATCTTGAGAGTGTGAGGTTGCGCGGGCGTATTCTCGTATGTAGGAGGCTTCGATAGTGTGCTCCTTGATATCGAATAAGGAAGACATGGTGTTTGACTCTACAATTGGCAAGTCTAAGCTGATGAGAACAAGTTCAGCAACAGTCGCAAAACAAAGAGTGAATTTCAATCGAGTGACTACGGAAGGATATAATAAACCATGCTTCGTCTCAAACAGGACGTGTTAAGACGAGGTTGGAGATGGCCTCGGCAAGCGGGTTGGATGTGGGGCGGCGGAGAATGTGGGGGATACCTCGGCAGCTGCGCCCGGGACACACCTGCCGATCTTGCATAGTGAATCTCCCCATCTACGGATACAGTAACCAACCCCAGAATCCACTTCAAGGCCTATACTACAAGGCAGCAACATCTCCAAGACCCTTGTATGCATGATTCAGAGTCTTGAAATGTGTCATATGGTGTTCTTGCACCCCCAAAAGGCGTGACTCGCTATACTTTGTAGCGTCAACAATCACGCTTCTCATCATGGCCCCTCGACTACTTCTCTTTGCCGGAGCACCTCCCGCATCATCTCTAAATGCAGAATCTTGCACGATAAACGATCTTGACGATGGATTCGCCGAGTTTCTGGGGCTCATCCCCCGTAGACGGAAACAGACACGAGTCACGCCATCATCAACGTCACAGATCGCCTGGCGTTCTCTGCCCCTAACGAGACAACCGCTGCATACGGGGTTTAGCCAGAGGCATGATATTAGTATCGGCGAACACGCGTTGGCAAGCCAGTCTGATTTCTTCACTACGGCTGATGTTTCTTTTCATGGAGTGGCAGAGTCCTTTGGTGGTACCGATCCAGAAGATGTTTTGTCACAATTCTACGATCATTCTTTGGCCGTGCACAATTCGATTCCTTCATCACAACTCGACAGTTTCGAAGAAACGTCTCTAGAAGAAACTTCTTTCATGACTGTATCTTCTACAGGAAAACCTACGATAATAGCACCTGTCCCATCTCATCTCTCAGACCTAGAAGATGTCCCACCCGCCCCAAGGATTCTAGCTCTCAACCCTCAAACAGTCACCCTCAATCTGATAGTGGGTATCATATCCATCGCACAGCCCCGGAGTGTCACAACCCGCTGGGGCCGAACGCTGTCTCTGGTTGAAATTCTCGTCGGCGATGACACAAAATCCGGATTCGCTGTAACATTCTGGCTTGATCGTGAGAACGCGGCCACGGCGGAGATTAGCAGTCTGCGACGACAGGACGTGGTCTTGATGCAGAATGTCGCCCTTCACGTTTTCAGGGGCAAAGTGTACGGTCAGAGTCTTCGCAAGGGTATGACCAAGGTGACTCTCTTATGGAGAAGGGAAGGATCTGGACTTTACACAACTCGCGATCTGGCTAAACGGGGTCAAGTACACCCACAATTGGCCAAGACAAAACAAGTCAAAGACTGGGTTCTCAAGTTTGTTGGAGCCCACGTCGGAGTGAGAACCAGAGCTAGAACAGCACGAGCTTCATGGGATAAACCACCAGACGACACGCAGTAAAGACAGATGTATTTATCCAAAGAGGCTCGTCTAATTATCCTAATATTCCAACAAGGTGCTCATTATTACGCCAGAAATGCGCCCAAGGGGTGGAGAGATGTCCGGGTATCCTCTATATCAACATATCAACGCCGATTTTTCCAAAACAAGACATGGCAAAGCCTGCTTAGACGGGCACAGCAGGCTCGGCCTTCTTCTTCTGGCCGTCGGGTCCCTGCTTGACAGACTTCCACTGGAAGAACAGGCAAGCTATCAAGGCACAGGCGGAGCAGGCAAGGGAGATGTAAAAGGTGTCTCGGAGACCCTTCATGTATGCTTCGAGAACAGTGTCGAAGGCGTCCAGGCGGCCCATTTTGGTCAGAACCTCCTTGATTTCTGAAGCACCGCTGTTGATGAAGATTGTGGGATCAATACCAATGTTATCAGCCTTGATAGTGTCAATGAGGCCGTTCTGGAACACAGTTTGAGCAACAGCAATGAACAGGGCTCCCCCGAAATGTTGGAGAGACCCTTATGCCTCTACCCGCAAACCTATGTATTTGCTATTAGTGTTTGTTATAGAGGTTGCTATAGAGCAAACCTGTGTGACTGTGCTAGGCATAGTTGCTGCCTAGGGAAGTCAGGGTATAAATACCCTTCTTCCTTCGCACTAGATCTTAGAGAATCAAGCTGCTCTTTACACATCAACTCGAAAGCTTGGAAGAACTGAACACAGGCAGTACCAACAGGAACCCATTCCTGAGGTAGAACAGTCTGGACGATGAGGACGCCGATCTGGAAGCCAGCACCAATACCAAGACCGGCGATAACCTGGTAACCGAACCACTCCCTGAGGGGAGAGTCAACATCGAGGGTGGTGAGCATGCCGCTACCAATGGTGAAGAGGACCATGCAGGGGATGATGACGAAGTTGTAGTAGCCGATAGCGGTGATGATGCCTCCGGAGACGATGGAGCAGAGGACGGTGGATAGGAGGAGGGGGAGAATCTTGATACCAGCTTGGACGGCACTGACACCCTGGATAGCCTGGAAGTAGAGGGCTATAGACGTGTTAGCTAAGGAATAGACAGTGAGACGTGGTACATACAGAGGTAGTAGATCAGGGGAAAGAAGCCGGCACCAAAGAACATGGCAAACATCATGGCGGCCAGGGTGTTGCGGTTCTTGAACAGACGAGGAGGCAGAGTTCCACGATCACCTTGCCAGAACTGAATAGCAATAAAGATGGCAATCATGGCGCCAAAGCCACAGAACAGACCAATGATGCGAGAGTTGCTCCAAGCGTAGTCGGCACCTCCCCATTGCAGGGCGAGGAGAAGGCAGACGATGGCGGGAATGAAGATGGCGGCACCAGCGAGATCAAGCTGGCGAACTCGGGCCATGAAGGTCATGTTGCTAGACTCGGCCGAATTGCGGTTGACGTGGACGAAGAAGAAGACAATGGCCATGGCGATACCGCCAATGGGGAGGTTGATGTAGAAACACCATCGCCAAGTAGCATGCTCGGTGAAAGCACCGCCAAGAAGGGGGCCAGCAACAGAGGCGATACCCCACATGCCACCGATGAGACCGAAGGCGAGAGGACGCTTCTCAAGAGGCACTGGTCTTGTTAGTTGACTGCGTTGCTATGGTAGAAGAGCACTTTAACGTACTGATCAGTGACAGGATGACGATGGATCCAGAAAAGAGACCAGCCGTTCCAATCTAGGGGCAGTCAGTACGAGGCGTTCAAAACAACAAAGAAAAAGTACATACTCCAGCAATAGCACGGCCAACAATAAAAGTGACAGAGGAGGGAGCGACGGCAGAAATCAAGCTGCCAATCTCAAAGATAAAGACGGCAGTAAGGTAGGCAAACTTGACGTTGAAGTACTTGTAGATGGTGCCGTACATGGGTTGAAGAGCCGTGGTGGTGAGCAAATAAGCAGAGCCATACCAACCCTGAGGAAAAGTTAGTTGACGCTTGCGGGCAAGGCATCATGAAAGAAATCCTACAATATCCTTGACACTCTGGAACTTGGCGGTAATGGCACCTAGAGCGGGAGCGATGATAGTCTGATCGAGTGCGACGAGAAAGATGGCGAGACAAAGCGAGACGATGATGAGAGTAAGCTTGGCAGCTGAAGGATACTCTGGCTCGTCGCTGGTTGCATTTTCAGCACCGTTGACAGAACCTCCAGTGGCAGAGCCTTCTTGTTGCTCCTTGGCGTCTGCCGAGGGATCGACAATGTTGGAACCAACTTCAGTCTTTTCGTCAGAAGAGAGACGTTTCTCTTCAAGGGCGGCAGTTGTCGTGGCCGCAGCTGGAGTAGTTGTTGCCATGATGAACGAGTCGAATCGCCTCGAGGCGTGTTATTGAAGAGAAAGGGTTCTTGGGACTCGTTTTGTTGACAAGCAGGCAATGACTTGGGCCTGTGAATTTCCTTGGGACTATGATTCACTGTCGTTTTGAAAGAAAAGAAAAGGTGGCGACCCTAAGGATTAAATAAACATGAATGCTTTTTTTCTGAGACTTGGGGGGTAAGGCTTATGATGCATCCACCAAGGGATGGGAAGCTAGCCTAAGCAAACAATAAAAAGCTACGACGACACTGTCCGTTTCCTCCACCAAGCTAAGCTCGAGACAATAGCAAAAAAGCTTCGGAGATAATACAAGTATTAGCCCAGTAAAAATGTGTATAACGCGGATGGCTATTCTCCCGCTGCCGCTGCGGCTCGGATGTCGTCGAGCCCCGGACAGCGGGCGATAGATGCAACCAGTAAGCACGACGAGGCATACACGACCAGCGGCTTTTTCTTGTTTCCTTGTCCTTGTCACCCTTGTTGGTTTCCAAAGTAGGCCAAAGGGGGCTTTCGACCTCGATCCAAGTGTCATCAAACGTTGGAGCGGACTTCCTCACAAGACCGATGTCCGAGGTGGCGCCCAATCAGGGGTTAAGGGTGCTGCTTAGGGGCATGAGTCAAAAAGTGCGAGACACGTCGTGGCAGTCATTGATTTTTTTATTCATGGTCCTTTTTCGGGTTTCTTACTAGTCGTGAGAAGAAAGGAGGCTTGGTTTACATGTGAAGTTTAGCTTGTGATATTGCATCAGAGTTGATTCTCTATTCTTTTATTTCTCTACAACACCATAACCCATCTTTAATACATACAACCATTATCTCGAAACATAATCTTGTCGTTCTCCTGGATACGAAATTTCCCAGAACTTCTTAAACAAAGGCCCCACAAGGCTCGCGCCAAAAAGCTAGCGCGGGGGGGGATGGTGCATGGATCCCATGATCCACCACGGGTCTCGATCCTCTCTCTCGCGCCTCGGCATCGCTGTTATTTCCGATCGCGAAATCTCTCGTTCCGCGAACGTGAATGAATGTTTCATATCAGATATCATGTCCTGGGGATCTTGTTGTAGCTAATTATGCCAATAATGCTTCCCGGAGAACCTCGCACACCGGACGGACGAGACACGGAGGATAAAACGGAGATAGGTATTCACGGACTTCCATACTCTTAACGCCCTTATTTATGCCCTTTTTGACCATTTTGCCCATTATCAAACTCTATTCCTCCCTGATCAGCAAAAAAAAAAAAAAAAAAACACGTTTAAAAGCGGTGAACACGGTAAACCTCGTGGCATTCAACGGTCCATGTGCTCACCTCATGGCTGCTGACTTGATATGAGGTAAATTATCGTGGGTTAACGGGACGCGTCCCGTCCCACGTCAGCACTCATCTTACACCCTCACATTTTCAAGGTGACGTAGTAGATTTTCGTATACAACATGTTCTCGTGATGGCTTCATTCTTTCAGCCACTTCTATAATCCCGTCTAAATTCAAGCGCACCCTTTCTATTATCATCTTGGACATCATCATTGGGCCTCTTCTTCCTCGTCTTCTTCCTCCTCATCCTCTGACGCTTCTCCCGGAATCCACACCAAGAGACCATCCTTGTCAATCTTCATCCCTTCTGTCGGTATTATACGGAGCACCTTTTGAAAGTACTTGTCCCGCACAGTCAGCCGTGGCCGGATGTAGTCCCCGCTCACTTGAGGTAATAGCCGGTATGTTGTCGTCCGTCTTGACTGTGGGAGCAAGTTGAGCGTCGTTTGCTTGGCCCCTGAAAAGGCAAATTCGTCGCTCGGCTCCATGCTTAGTCCAAATGTGAGGAAGTGATTGGACGGGTTCTCAATCGTCATATCCAACTGCATCAATCCTGGCACGCCGTCCTCTGATTCGTGGTCATGGTATGCAGATGCCAGCACCCGCGGCTCGGTTCCTAACACCAGATACTTGCCGACAGGCATCGTTGTTGTGTTGACCACTTCATCGTCGCGGCTCTGCCGTTGCCATCGGATGACAAACGCAAGATCCAGTGTGACGGGGTGTCGATCCTCCATCGTGAGCTTCTGCGCCACAAGATCAAACTGTGCTTCGTGCATCGTCTTGGGTGCGACAATTACACCCTCTGGCGACACACTTGGCCCCTTGACCACGTTGCATCGTGCACCACCAACACACGAAGTTACCTTCATGTCCATGCCGAGCACCTTGAGGTCCTCTTGGGCAAATGAAGCGTAGTGGCATAGTAGACACCACTTCTGTGCGAAACCTCGAGCAACACCCTCTTCTGTGTCTCCAAGTCCCTCAGAGTCAAACAGGCTTGGCCATGGCTCAGGATGAAGCCTTGGCACCAAATCGTAGTTGGCCTCGAATGCATTGACAACGTTGACCTGTACCGCCAACATCTGCATGATCGGTGTCACGGCATCAGAATCGAGGTGATACGAAGCCCTCAGATGCAAGTCAAACGTCGTCGGCCCTGTTGGAGGATCCATGTGAAGCACCAACTGCGACGAAGCTGCCTTTTCCATGGTCCCTAATACCAGACCCGAGATCTTGGACTCCTCTTCTTGTGCTTCGGAGCTGCCTTCATGCCCGTCTGCCTCTATCCGAATTGCAGGGACCTCTTTGCCAAACACATGAATGTCCAGTTTGACGCTGGCCGACTCTTCTTCTGCGTTCAAGAGTTCAATGTGCAGGTCAATAGCCTCATTCGCGTAGTACTGCGCCAAAGGCTTGACAAGCTTGATCTCCATCTTCGGCGGTCGGGGCTGGATTTGGATTGTGCCTGCTTCCGGGCGACTGTTCCGAGGCTTGGAGGAGCCCTGAATATACCAGCCAACAACAGGATCTGTCTCTCGGAACTTGAGCTTGTAGTCGAGATCAAAGGCGTCGTTGCTGTGTGATAGTGTGACAGAAGAAGCCGTTGCTGTTCCTGGCTCTCTCAGGGGTATCTTCATCTCAAAGACCCGGGTTTGTCCAGGCTGGAGGACCAAGTTGGACTGGCCCCTGAGTAAGGATGGCAGATCATCTTCTGATTCGCTGGGAAAGTCTTCTTGTAGCGATATTGATGATATAAAGACTCCTGACTTGGGTGACTCCTCGTCGTCTTCAGGTTCTTCATGCTCCAAAAGCAGTGGCTTTAGGTTCCCGCTAAACTCGATCTTCAGAGAGTCCAGCGTGATAGGGGCGGCATCAAGGAAGGTGTGTGAAGTGAGGGCAAGTTGTGCAGTGCAGGTTTCGCCAGCCTTACTCTCTTTGTTCCTGAAGACAAACGATGCCGAAACAAATGAGCCTGACTTGTCGTCGGATAAACTTATCGAGGGATTGGTCTCAATAGACACACCCTCTAGAGACTTCGTAATATCATAATGCCACTGTGGCCGTCGTACAAATCCTGCAGAAGTCAGTAAATGTCCCATCTTGCAAGTTAGGTCACTTACTGTTGTTCATGAGTTCCCAATCAGCAGCAACCACCAGGTCTGCCTGCCCAGCTCCCACAGCAACTCTCCGTACAAGCCAAGACAGCTCTTCAGAGATATCAACCCATCCCTCAGACCTAAAAGCATCGTTCTCCCAGAATGGTTTCAATACTTCTATTGCGTCCTCCCATTGCTCCAGATTGGCCATCTCTCTCGCGCTTTCCAGTGACACCTCTGCAGCCATCCGTTCTTGTTTTCGAGCGTGGAACTGAGCGCCAGCTGCTTTTAGGCAATCAATCACCAGCTGCGAATGATTAACGCCCTCTCCTGACAAGGGATATTCTTGGTAAGGCTCGGGGCACATGTACGTGTCATACGTGTATGCTTTACTGGCCACCAGCGAGGCAGGAGAAGAGTCGGGCGGATTCCTGTCCTCCTCTGGTATCTGGAGTGCCAGTTTCCGACGGGCCACAAGGTGACGGGCCGCTATGCGATACCAGTATCCGGTATGGTGCAACGACTCCCAAGGCGGTATGCGCTCACCCAGGACTGACTTGTCTGGCTGGGCGAAGAGGCTCATGGTCGCTGGCGCCAGGCTAGGCACGCCAATCTTGTCAATCAAGTTGGCCATCACCATAGCCCAACGGGCTTCCCATGCTTGCCATCCATAGTTGTTGGTACCCCTCCCCCGTCGATCGACAAAATCATTGATCCGGTCCCGGTGTGATTGCCATCGTCGAACTGCTAACGAGGTTTGTCCAAGCCACAGATGACAGCGCAGACATCGAATAGCTATGATATCGGCCAGTAGACGAGCCTCATTCCACCTAGGACTCCAGCTGGGGATAATGTCCAACACATCCTGACCTAGAAGCACTTCGTACGCTTGTTCAAAGGATCGCAGCGCCGCATCCGTTTCTTGTCGAAACTCTGCAAATACGGCAGACTTGAAGTCGTACCTAAAGTTCCAGTCCGGCAGTGAGAGCGTTTGCGATGTTCCAGATGTCGGCGGGACAGTCGGTTGGGGCGCTACTCCACGGGAGCGCTTCTTCCTCGCATGCCTCCCCAGATCTCGGTAATATTCGACGGCTGAAGTATACAGGACTCCAAGGATGTTATCCACCACCTGCTTCAGATCGTCCTGCGACTCCTGCGAAGGGATGTAAAAAACCGACTTTGGATCTAGCGCCGTCCCTCTGCGAATATTCTCCAACCTCTCCTGGATCCCCTCTGACAGCGAAAGTGGACTACCCCCGCTCTCGGCGAGGAGAACGATCGCCAGTCGCGTCTTGAATCCCGACCTTGCCAGCGCGATCTTGAGGTTATTGATATCGGACTTGATGTGATTGTCCTGCAGCGTCGTGGACGTAGGATCACCGGTGAGGGGGTAGAAACAGAGATAGATACTGGGAACCAGCTCCTGGTGTTTCTTAATCCATTGCGCGTCGATGAGTCCGTCCGGATACAGCGCCGAGACGGGGCTTAGCGGCGAAAAGGGCGAGTGCAGTGTCGCGGGTGCCACGAGTGGTTCGATGCCATCAGGGAGTCGAGCTCGACGCGGCGGAAGTAGAAACGACTATACCAAACGAATTAGAACCAAGAGCCTGTCAAATAATCATGACCTCGTCTTTACCCTTCCCGTAGTCCTGATGCGGAACCTATACGGCTCTTCCCTCTCAAACGCGCTCCATGACTTTGCGCTCGCGTCGACGTCCTTCATATACTGAGCCAAGACCTCGGCGTCGTCGCCTTCGATCGGCGGAAGCTCTGACCGGAGGAGGATGCTCTGGTCCTTGAGCTCTGCGCTCAGAGGAAGCTCGTATGTCTCGCTGTTGAGGCCGGCAGCCACCAGGAAAGGGACATTATGGTCCAGAGTTCCCGTCGGGTACCCATCCATCGTGGCCTCTTTGGAACGTCCACGGCATGGGTGGTTTTTCGAATGTTGGGGGGGTTGAGCTCAGACTTGGAGACGTTAGCCATGGGGGATCGCCATGTGCCCCTCGTTAGCGGCACAGCCCACTTACAGAGCTCGAGGATGAGCGAGAACAAACCGCCTAGGAAGGATTCTCTTCTGGAAACCAATATGTGAGTAATTAGCAATGATTTTGGAAATAGCTCTCAAATTAGAATATTATTTCATATCGTAACATGGCTCAGCGCCATCTCATCGCGCACCTGGCCAGATGTTGCTCGCACACCCCTGCAACCTTTCGGCAGCTAGCCCGGAATCGGAACAACACCAACTCCCGAATCTCCAAATCTTCAACATCCCACCCATTGCGATCGCAACGCCGACCACCAATTGACCACCGATAGCTCCCTTGATCGTCCCGAATTCGCCCTCGTCGACCGCATACACGAATTCCGCAGGTCCCAAATATCCATCTGCCAACATGAGACCTACCCAAGCCCTCTCGGTCGGCCGATACCGCCACCTCAAGCTCACCACCAAAGATGTTGGCAAGGGTTTCTACAAGGGTAACCGTACCGGTTCAATGGGTCGACACACAAAGTACGGAGGCTACGTGATTGAGTGGAACAAGGTCCGGACATATGCCGTGCCGAATCTCAAGGACTTCAAGGTGAGGAGGGAATTGCGCACATGGAGGACGACTATTGCTAACGCTCATGGTGTAGCTCACGCCGTTTGTGAGCCGCCAAGTCAAGGCTGAACCTGCTGACTACCGAGGCCTCGAAAAGGGTCCTCAAGACCCTTACTTCTACGTCGAGCAGTGGAAGCGATTCAACGGCGTGGATTGAACGAACCGAATGGTCGAGATGCTATTTTCGGACACACGATGGGAGAAGGATGGAGTTATGAATCTCTGCTAGAGACTGGGACCCTCTGGCAAGACTGTATATACCCGCGTACACTGTACCACCATGTATGATTATGTACTCACCATCACCAAGAACGACAAGAGTTGGATGATCAACGGTTTCTAAAAAGCTGGCTGGGTATTTATGACCGGAGCATTATTTGGTATATCAGCCAAACGATTTGAGATGCTCCCAATTGTTCATATCACTGTGAAGGCAAGAAAAAAAATGAACCATAGAAGGCCCCTCAATGCCTCTCCTTTTTCTTGGACTTGATATTTCTCTGATTGTATTATATAAGAAAATGGCGTGTGTAAGTGACGGTTTACAAAGGATGGCCTCATTGGTATTCCCAACAGGCTTCAAGGTGAGTGTGCTGAATATCCGCTCCCTTATTTGCAAAAACAAAAGAAAAAAACAAAGAAACAATAAACGACTGTGCTATGGCGCACGGGATATCCTGGCTGTACCCAAAATAATACATTCTGACCAAATCCCATCCGTTGCGCCAAAATTGGAAATTACTCGTCCCCTTACTTGACACGGGGAAGCTCCTCTTGAGCTGTGACGAAAGTGTCCAAGCCAGGTCGCTCAGGGGGCAGCACTGCTGGAGTTGATCCCTCCTCTTTCTTTTCTCCATTCTCTTTCACTTCTTCAGTTTGCTTTATCGACCGTGCCGAGTCATCACCCAAAACACTTGGGCTCATGGGTCGCGAGCCTGGAAGCGGAGTGACGTTGGATTGCAAGGTCATCATACTAGCCGTCTCAGCTTCCCTATTCAAACTGAACGGTAGTGCGATACCGCCGAGATAAGGACGCTTGCCAGCTACGCCAGTTTCAGGTGCGTCATCTTCTTGCGTTGTCATCTGGGTTGTCTGCGTCGGCTGAGTTGAGTCATCATCCACAAGAACTAAGCTCATGGGTCTTGAGCCCGGGAGCGGAGTGGCAGTTGAGTGCAATGTCATCATGCTTGCTGTATCAGCTTCCTTATTAAGGCTAAACGGCAAGGCGATGCCATCAAGGAACGGCCGCTTTCCTGCAACACCAGTCTCTGGCACAAAATCAGGGCTGAGCAGGCTAGGCTTAGCGGCCTCCTGTTCCCTCCTCTGCTCCAAGAGATGGGCGACAGGCATATCCTCAGTGATAGCCATGCTGCCTGTCTGGTTCTCGTCGACGACCATCTTGCGATGTGATCGGCTGCGAGATTGGTCTGACAACTTGGGCCTATCTTGACCCTCAATGTCGGCAAAGGAACGTGCCCCTTGTCCATCCGCTGGTGTGGCAACGCGGACCTCAGGCTCTTCGCCCGCCTTCTTCTCTCTTTCAACTGTCATCTCATCGTGCTTGGAACCCCATAGTGACCACATTGCCAGACCCCAACTCTTTTGTTTCTTGCCCTCAACCAGCTCCGAGTCGACCCGTCGTCGTCCCGCCAAGGCAGTAGGGGGAGGATACTCGCCAGGGCCAAATTCATGATAGCCTGCCACCATGTCATCGACAATCTTCTTGTGAATCTTTGCCTTGGCCGAGGCGAAGCGATGATCGAACTGTTTCCTCATTGCAAGCCATTTCTTGACGGTACCCTCCTTCACAACACCAACTGTAGCAGGTTGGACACAGCATGCGGGTAGTTCAGCTTCGGGGGCCAAAGGCAGAGTAGCGCCGTGACGAGTAACCTTTTGCCGAATCATGTGGTTCTTGAAGGGAGGTAGAGGATCGCCTGCCTTTCCAACCTGCCCGGGGGGGAGGTTGGTAGGAGATCTCTCTAGTTCTGGGGTTTTGGGCCTTTGCGATCGCTCGCTGTCAGATCCAGACTCGGAAATGACTGAGATAGCGTCGTCGTCAAGAATATCAATGCCTCGCTTCTGAGCTCTGGCAAGGGCCCAGGCGCTAAATTGAGCAATGGATCTGTACATGTGCTTGGCAGGTCGAGTGAAGCTGAGTGTTGGTGCCACATGGCAGAGATCATCCCATATTTGGAGCTGGACATCGGTCGGCTTGTACTGCTCCAACCGAGCCCTTCCCTCTTCTGTCAATGCTTCTTCAGGTGGTGCATATTTGGCAGGGTTAGCACACTTGTGGGCCAGATAGATCTGCTCGTCACGAAGAATCTCTCCTCCTCCAACCATGATGAGAAGAGGTGGCAGGCCACCCAAGGTAGGCTGCATGACGGGGCTAACCAGTGGATGAGCCAGGAGTTCATTAGAAGTATACATCTGGGAATGTCAGTTTCCAATCTTCTAAAGCATGTGAGACAACAAACCTGGATCTGATCCTTGAGCTTGACCATTTCACCGTCGATACTGACTGACAGAAGCTTGTCAGGGTTGATTGCAACCCCACCATTGATCCAGTCTGATCTGCACGAGGCATCAGATGGTTCCTTCTTTACAACAGGCGCGTGCTGCTTTTCCTTGAGCTCTTCCGTTCCTGGTGTCTTCTTGATCTTGTTATTCTTCTTCTTTAAAGCCGTCTCTCTGAGCATCGCAATATCATCCTCGTTGGGCGGTGGCCATGCCTGAGAGGGCTTGTGGTGAAATCCAGCCTGAGGGATGTAATCCATCGGCGCTTCTCCAGATACGCTCGGGAACGAGTGCGTCAGGTCGACCCATGGGCTGATCAGCACAGCGCCAGCAGGCAATGGAATCCCCTGATCCCTCAGAACGCACAGTAGAGACATGACCATGCCACCGCCTGCAGAGTCTCCTGCCAGCACAATGGTTGTCGGATCTTGAACCGTCAAGAGATAGAGGTAGGCGGCGAGACAATCGTGAAGGCCACAAGGGAAAGGAAATTGCGGCGACAGTCGATAACGAGGCGCAAACACGCGTGCCTTGAGCTTGCGAGCATGGCGCTGCATCTGATAACGATGCTCATCCACGCTGCCAAAGTAGTATGCGCCTCCATGGATGTACATCATGACGCGTCGCGAATTGCCGCCATTCTGCTTCCTTTCCCAGGCATCCGAGCGCATCTCGATCCATTCAGCCTCGAGAGAGCTCTTGGGCTTCCGCCACTGCCACCACTTCTCGCCGCCGACCTGCCGGAGGCCATCGGTGCCCAGCTGTTTGTGGAGGAGCTCGGCGGCGCGGGTCAATTGCTCCTCGGGAACAGTCGCATCTTCGACCTTGACCCATTGCGGGTGTGGCACCCATTGCGCGGTAAATGCCTGAAGCTCCTCGACGGTGTGGTGTGATGAATACTCGAGGAACGACCGGATCAGGTGAAGGCCTTCATCGTAGGATAGATGGGCGGTTGGACGTTGCCTCAGGGGCTTCCTGTTAAAGTACTGCAGAGGATTGTCGCGTCAGTAAAAAAAGCAATTGAAATGCATCAGGCTGCATGACCGTTGGGCGCGGGATGGATCCATGGATCGCACGGCACGTACATGTGAAAATAGAGTCGACACGACAGTTGGCGTCACTGCCAGTGAGACCGAGGTGGTGTTGAGAGAGTTCATGGTGCTGAGAGCTGGATACGGCAGAGGCTTCTGCTAACAAACGCGCCGTTTGACCACGAAAAAGCTTGTTGAGACTACAAAGACTTCATGTCTGGCCGATCAGCGCGAGAAGTAGGTCACGGCTGAACACACAGTACAAGCATGTAGGTTGGTTGTCTCGGTGCTGATGCTTGGTGCTGCCCGGTGCTAGGGGTCCCCATGATGTCATGCTCAACCGACCCTACCCCTGACTTTGCGGGACGGGAACGACGAGTCCGCCTGCTGCATGCGACGAGTGAGTCGCTCGGTCCTTTCATCCTGGCCCGTGCGTTTGTGGAGGTAAATCAGTGGGTTTTGCGCTGTCGTAGTGGGTGTGGGTGCACGATTGGGTTGATCTGGGTCTGGACGGAAGAAAAAAAAACACCAAAATTTTTGTGCAGAGCCATCTTTGAGTTGCCCCTCCAAACCCCACCAACAACAACTTGACAACCATGGCTTCTTCAGAACCTGTTCAGCTGCCTCCGGCGGGTGAGTCTATATACCTAGGATAAATTACCAATACTCACAATCACTAACTTTGTATTCAACAGCCGAGCGCCAATCCGAGTTTGAGCAATCCGTCGCATACGCCCTCCACCTGTGGCCTGCCCTCACCCTCTCAGTCCAGAACGGCTGGGGTGGCCCAGACTCTGCCGACAAGCGCGACTGGTTCGCTGGTGCTGTTGTCGACCTATTCCCCGAGTTCACCGATGCGCCACCTGCCCAGAACGACAAGAACGCCAAGGTCCCTGAGGAGCCTGATCTGGAGGATGTCGAGACGGTTCTCCTTCAGGTCATGGTCGACGAGTTCGAGGTCAACGTCGACGACGATTCCGGTACCGAAGTTGCGACTAACATCATTCGTGCACGTACGGGATGCGCCGTGGGCAAATATGACGACGTTCAGGCTCTCCGCACACGCTGGTTGAACCTCAAGGGAGCAAAGGTTGATCAGATGTTCAAGAAGGCCGAGGATGCCGATCAGGACACAGACTGGGAGAGCGATGATGATGATGAAGAGGATGAAGGCGGTGCCGATGTCGAGATGGAAGAAGCTCCCGCGCTGGTGTCTGCACCAAAGGAAAAGCCCCAACCCCAAGTCGACGAAGATGGCTTCACCATGGTCACCAAGAAGAAGAGGTAAAAGTGGGAAGGACCAAAATAAAAAGAAATGACTTGAATGGAGAGCATATCAGACACGTGCTCCTGATATTAATACCCAAAAACAAGATACAAGGCATGTGGCTATTTCAATCTGCCACATTTGGATTCACATATACCGAACGCCGAGCTGGACGAGCGACACTCCCATCACACCCACATATACTTGGACATCTACTCAGCCTTACTCCCAGTCGTCATCGCTATCCTCGTCGTCATCATCACTGTCCTCCTCTTCCTTCTTGGAGTCCTTGGGACTGTTGGGAGTCTGGGTCGTCTTGCCAGATGTCGCACCGACAACGTCGTAGCTAGCTTCACTATCAGCCTGCGACTTTAGGTCGTTGGACGTGCGGGGTTCGGTCGGCTTCAGGAGCTTTTGCGCAGGAGGTTCGATAGTCTTCGAGGATGCGGCAGAGGCAGTCTTGGGTTCGGTCTTGGGTTCGGTCTTGGCCACGGTGGTCTTGTTATCGTCGCTGGACTCGTCGTCGGAATCAGAATCAGAATCAGAGTCGGAATCAGAGTCGTCGTCGCCCCAGCCAACCTCGTCCTCGGCAGAGGCAGCTATGGTGTTGTTAGCACAGTTAAGTAGGAACGAGCATTTCGGCTTACCCTTGAGGAGATCCCGTCGTCTAGCTTCAGCTGTCTCAATACCGTGGCGAAGGAAATAGTATCGCTTCCAGAAGTCAACGTAGGGAACCTGATCAGGAACCAGCTTCTCCATAGTAGCTCGAAGGTCGGGGAATTTCTGCAGATCGCTGTTGATATCGGGTGTTTTCTTATCGGCGTCGAATTCTTTGGACCAAGTCTCATATTCGGCGCTGTTGGGGTCCTTGGTGAAGCTCTCGGTCGAAGTATGAATTACATGTAGCTGGGCGTCGAACCGAGAGGTGTGAATCACCCGCTTGCCCTGAGCATCCTTACTCTCGAAGAGAACGGCACCGCTCTGATCAGACGCCTGTGGAGGGGCGATGCTAATGGCATCGCGGAGAAAGTTGCGGACGTTGCCACCGAATCGAATGAGGGCCTCGTCAGCAGCATCCTCAGCTCGCTGGAGATCCTTCAGTCGCTTCGCAGCCTCGGCCTTGATACGTGCCAGCGCATCCCCGTCCTCCTCGCTTCCTCGTGCCTTGGTAGGCGTAGAAGGGTCCTCTTCTCCATCCTTAGCTCCATCCTTGGAGCTCTCGCCGGCAATACTCGTGTTGAGGGAAAGATTCCGCGTGTGGCTCAGGATGGATGCGCGTAGGCCTGTCAGACCCTTTGATGCATCTTCACCTACTTCCGCCAGTTCCTTGGAAGCCTGTGTGTACACCGACTCGCCCTACGCATGTCAGAATGGGCTAGGCTTATGAAGCCGAGCTCTCATACCTGCTTGACAACATTGCCCAAGAACCCACCGATCCTAGCACCCCAGGGGCTGTTGGAGAAAGCCTTGTAAGCTTCCTGGAGATCCTCATTTAGCGACGACTGGGCTTGCTCAGGCTTGGAGCCATCCTTGGACTCTGAACCCTCGGGCTTTTTAGCGTAGACATCCTCCTGGATGTGGTCGTACGCTAGATCCATGGCGGCAGTCGGCAGCTGTAATACGCACTTGGTCAGATCCCCTCGGTCTCTTGATTAAGTTCGATGCAGGCCGTCAGTGGCAGTTCAAGAATGCTCAAGGACACTTCATACAAGATGTTCTGTCGTTGTCTTGAACTCCCTTGAAATGGAGCTGCCTCGCCTCCTGACCCGCGGGGTCCAATGGCGTCTCGCACGGGCCAGCTTCTTAGATGGGCACGTGATAGCTGTAGCTTTGGCTGGGAACAGCTCAAGGTGAGTTAACCTACACAAGCCATTTCAAAATCGGGACGATAGCTCAAGCAAAGTGAGGTAGTATACTTGTGAGAATATTTATTAAATTCCAATTGTCTCTTTATCAAATGGCCCATTCAATATCTATTCTGATGTAATGTTGTAGTTAGATGGTTCAAGACTAATCCATTGCACTTAGAAAGCCTTACTTTCGGAATCACAAAGTATTGACCAAAACACACACAGGAGGAGAAGCACATGAGAGATACCAAAAGACAGTAAACTCTATCAATGCAGCATTATCTATAGTGTAGCACGTGTGGCCTTCTCGGCGACCTCAATACATGCCGACCGTCACACGAGGATCAAGAGCTCGATGTAAACTCGAAAGACTCCACGCTTAACCCTGACTATTCTTTGTGAGTATCAATGACGTCTCTGTTGGGGACAATTTCAACTAACATAATGAACCCATGACAGCATTAGAACACAATCCTATATCTGACTGCTCTTCAAGACTCCCCAAAACCAATCTCAAAGGAGGATCTTGACAACTTTGTAGTGTTTCATATTTTCTCTATCTCACGTGCCCTGGTAAGGACCCTGAGTGATACCGCACCACCATTCTATAGCATTGTAGCTAAACAGAAGATTCACCATGAGTTTATTATGACTGTACATTACCACGTCGAGTTAAGTACCTTTATTCTCAGCGAAGTTGTGTGAAAACTGAAGTATCACTACCTCGCATGGACGTGGTTCACTAAACCCCTGTTATGGACGGCCTGGTAGATCCTTGCTGGATGATGATGTGCTTGGAAATCCGGGGTACAGTGAGAGACGACGATCGCCGTTATGACAGTACGCTAAGAAATCATACAACGGACAAGACCAAAGTAAATACTTCGCACCAAGGGAACATTGCCAGACATGTAAGAGAAACGAAGGGGAGCTCAATGCGTGGAATGAGGTTTGACGCCAATATTGCCCTCTGAATCCGCAAGAGTCTCAAAGTGATGGTCTGATTGCGTGAAATCAAGCAGACTACATCGTTGAACAAGTGAGTCTACAGAAAGGGCACACATGAAGAATTGAACTTGATGATTGGATCTCCTCGACGACCCTTCAAGCTGATGGTGTTGATACCCTTCAGGAACTGCGAACAAGAGGGGACCCTTGATCAGGAACGTGGCCTGAAGCCTTTCACATGTCTGAACCCATCTGGTTCGATGATGTCGATGTGACCGAGAAATGGCCAAAAGTAAACATAGCCGATTTCCTTGTTTATCGATGCTGACGTCAAACTCTCGATCGTCGGCTCCTTACGGAAGGGCTTTTCGTCCATCAAAAGTCATCTGACCTCGATCGCGATCTGAATGAGGGGCTAGAACTGGCCAGACGCGAGTCAAAGTGTAGCTCGACGTCTGGGATTGGTTCCAAGTGAATGGACATCGTCGCATGGCTGATGGCCCAGGTTTTCACACGACAAGCCATGCCCAGAGTCGTGTTGTCATTGTGCATCAAGACGTTCACCCGGGCCCAATCAGAGCTGCGGCCCTGAGCTAGTGGATCCGTTCGGGGAGGACCTAAGCTGAGAGCCGCAAATGTCCTGCAGTGATCCTCAGTCTTCCCGTGCTCGGAGACTTGGCAGCACCCAATCAGCTTCGCGAATGCCTCGACGAAACCGTCCCTGGCACGAGGTGTTCATCACCCCGGACGCAAGAAAGGGTGGCCCCAGAGGCGCCTGAAAGCATCCTTGGCCTGGATCAAAACATGCCCTTTGAAGAAGCCACCGCGAGGTCTAATGACGTAGTGGGCGAGTGTTGGATTCTGCAATCAGCTGTAGTGGGGGATTCACTGACGTCACACCATCGATCTGTTTATTGGAATTCGATTCCAAGTGCTTCTCGATAGCCCCGTGACGGTAATTTAGTGAATCGGCATAACAGCTGGTACACAGACGTGAGAAACCTCAACAATTCCAACAAGTAATCCACCTGCTTGCATCGTGAGACTAACCTAAGGCTTCTCAACTTTGCAAATTTACTACTTAAACCCCAGGTCCTCCCACCCTCACATCATCTTTCCTTCTCATCATCACACAACAACTCAAACAATCTTCACAACCTTCAAACAACACAACCAAACCACCACTTCAACCCCAAAACCACCAACAACCTCACAATGGAGTCCGCCAAGCAAGCTTTCAACTACGTCGCCGAGACCGTCCAGGGTGCCACCGCCGGTGTCAGCAAGGAGGCCAACAAGGAGGTCGCCAAGGACTCCAACGCTCCCCTCGGCACTCGGTAAGCAGCTTCCACAGCTCCGCGATGGCTTCAAAATCAGAATGCTAACAGTTTCACTCAGTGCCTCTGCCGCCAAGGATGCCCTTTCCGACAAGGTCGACCAGACCACCCACGACAACAAGGCCGAGGTCCACAAGCAGATCGCCAAGGAATAAATCACGCTTAATGATGGCATGAATCGGAACGGCGTTGCAAGCAGGGAGCATTGGGAATTGATAGGCTTGACGACTAGAAGCCAATAAACAATCATAATCAACAACGCGCTCAGTGCACTAGTGATTTGTGACCTTGATAATGCTTGATCGGTAAATGAATGTTAAACGATGCTGAACCAGCTGGATGTGTAAACCGCAATCCCATGAGTGCCCATAAGACTGCGAAGGGTATCTTGCCCCAGTGTTATATCATTAGCCATTAGTTGCTTCTCTTGGTCACATAATTGCTAAGGCCTTAACATCGCGATACCTCGTTCTCAAGCGGATAATAGAGAGTCACGAAGTATCACCGCCACTGAGAGTTCTGATTGGCCTTAACCCCCCGACGTGACCTGGTTGCAGTCTTGTGGGCACTCATGGGATAGTTACTGTCAATAGATCAACGACAATCCTCTGCTGTGTATGGCCAGACAACTTTGAGAACTTTCCCACACTGATTGACGATCTCTATTGTTATGCCTGCCAACGGTCAAGGGGAAAATATCCGACTCCATAATAGATGTCAACTATCTGCGGTCTGGATGTATGGTAACTGGATGTAGCGAAGACATTCATGCTCCTCATCCGGGTAGCACTACGATCACAGAGCTGGACATCTACGGTGGATTGAGCCTGATGAGGTCCAAAAAGGATTGGAGATCGTGGAAAACATCCAATGGATCAAGGAGCGGAATGGAAACAAGAGAAAGCAGGTCATACCCCTTGGCATGAACCGAGGAAATGGATACCGTCTGCCTTGAGACAGACGGCACGTGAAGTCAAACCGCCACCCAGAGTGATTCCAAAACATGCATATAAAGGCCCTAGCCGCATTTGTCAAATCCCGCGGGTTCGTTCTGATTCGTCAGGTTTAGAGATTCGGTAGTCGGGCACGGTTGAATTCTCCGATTAAGCCAAGAGCGCGAGAGGTTGGATTTCCAGGCTCCGTCACGAAAATTGAAGTACAAGAACAAATCCGGGCATCGAAATTCGAAGAATCCGTTCGGGGAGTTCGATGACCTGAGGCGAGGATTGACCCATCAGGCAAGGAGCTTCGGCATGATTGGCTGATAAAAGATGGCGAATGCACGGAGGAACAAAGTCCGAATCTGAGTAAATCCGGGGGCGGGGAGGATGAGATGACCGCTCGGGAGGTGCTTCGGTGATAAGGGAGTGAGGCCGGAGGCGGTGGTCGTGCACGGAGCGACTTTTGTGGTTAGAAAAAGGTTAGCAGCCTGGTAGCTGGGCCGGATCTGGGAAGGGTCAAGCTGTGGTATCAGTCGGAGCTGAGAGTCGGATTGACTGTGTACGGATGCGTTAGTTGGGAGTCGTGGTCACGGTTTGTCTCGGCGACATGACAGCAGGCACCCGATGAGCTACAACTGCAACAATGGGTTGTGCACATGGCCGTTCATAAATGCAAGAACCGGACGAGGCCACAAGAGGAGAAGGGGAGACTCGGGGAACGTGTGCATGATGGCGAAGGGCGCGGGCATGTCAATTATAGAGGCGGAGGCAGATCAGCCAGGCATGCTGGGTGCCCGGTGGGGGACAGGCCAATGGATGAAGAGAACAGACCGGTGTGGACGGAAATGACGGTCTGTTTGATCTCAAACGTGAGTCAGATGGAGCAGAAAAAGAGCGTGCTCGAGCCTCGTTTTGGCATGGCCTGGGTGGCTTTTTGTTTCGTCTTCTTGTAAGTCTCGGTGGTTTGATGCGTCCATGGTCCATGGATGGGGCCGGTGACCGGTCACCCCGGCTGACAAATGCACCAGGCGACTCGATTCGCACTGTCATCCATCCTAATGCCACCATCCAGCCTCCTCACTCCTACCTCTTTCTCTGTCTCCCCCCACTCGACGGTCCCTTTTGATCCCCGTTTACAGGGCTTACGGCAGAAGCGACTAGAAGAAATCTTTGTGACTCAGGCAGCAAAAGTCTTTCGCGGCGTTCCGTTCTTGCCGCAGCGTCTTCCGCAGCGCAGCTCCTTTGTACACGCGCGGCCCGCCACCTACCTTTGAACCTGCACCTACGGCCGCCTACAGTGCGACTGCCAGGTACCCCTCACCCTCTGTAGGTACCTGCCACCAGCCCTGCACGCTCGGCGGGCGCTCTCAGTGCTGAGTCTGCACTGCAGCCAACCAGCTACAACCTGGCCCCCGCCAAACTCTGGCTCTCGTCCACCCCATCCGCCTGACGCCAGCTGCCACCCATCGCAACGATTCCATCATCCATCTTACATAGTAACCTGGTCCCTTGAGATCTCAATCCGAAAATCCCTTTATTCCGCCTCGTTTATCAATCTCTTGCCTGCTCATTGTGTCATATACGCGCCAGAACCGTGTATCGCTTCGCATTACAAAGCCCCGCTCGCTGCTCTAGTCTGAGTGGCCGCCAACACGCCGACGACGCCGCTACACAGGCTCTTTGCCCCCCTCTTGAGAGAGAGCCTGGAACGGCAGAGAGCTTGGATTGATATCCATCTTCTACCCTTGCCTTTTCTCGCCACGGTCCGCGACCATTTCTCATCCTCTGCGCCGTATCTCGTCGACCTTCTTTGACCTTCGCGATGGCTTCTGCTGGCACTGGTGGCTCTTTGCCACCCAACTTCCTCTTGACCCCGCAGCAGCAGAACCTGCTCTTTGCTGCTCTCAACTCCAACAAGCAGCAGGTCTCTGCGAGTCCCGCGAACAACGCCCTGTCGCTTTCCCCGACGTCATTTCATAACTCGGCCGCTCAGCCCAAGACTGCTACGAACCAGGCATATCAGGAGAGTCCCTTCCTTGATAACTACGACTACGACTTTGGCGATTCCAGCTTCGACTTCTCCTTTGCTGCCGATGATCAGCCATCCATGATTGGAGATATTCCTTCCGCTGGCGGCGCCCTTACCTCCAAGTCCGATTCCACAGAGAATGAGGGTACTGAAAAGCGAAGCCACCCCGATGATGAGGACGAGGAGACCAGCCCTGGAAAAGACCCTAAGCGCCGCGAGAGCACCGAAAAGGTGCCCAAGAAGCCTGGCCGCAAGCCTCTCACATCTGAGCCCAGTTCGGTATGTTTTACCCTCGACACTGAAGGCCTGATCCGTTTACTAATCCACACTAGAAGCGCAAGGCCCAGAACCGAGCCGCCCAACGAGCCTTCAGAGAGCGCAAGGAAAAGCATCTCAAGGATCTCGAGACCAAGGTTGAAGAATTAGAAAAGGCCTCTCAGGCTGCGAACCACGAGAATGGTTTGCTTCGCGCTCAGGTTGAGCGCATGACTTCCGAACTCCACCAGTACAAGCAAAAGGTGTCCTTGATGACAAATAGCAAGGCGCTGCCCAGAGAAAAGGTTCCCTTTGGCAACGCAGCAGTCAGCAACCTCGGCGATGTCAACTTTCAATTCGAGTTCCCTAAGTTTGGCATGCTCCCCGGACCTCCCGTCAACAAGCCACAGAGATCTGGCTCATCGCCTACAAGCCCTCTCCAGAAGACCTACCCAAGCCCATCAAACGTCTCCAACGACTCCAGATCACCACAGTCTCAGTTCAAGGATGACTTGGCCAAGTTCTCGGGTGTCTTTAGCCCTTCCATGTCAAGTTCGGCTACGAACCCTTCGCGCGCGAGCGTTGACTCTGCGGGCTACAGTGCCAATGGTGCCACAAGCTCACCATCTGCGTCGTCGCACTCCAACACTGGTCCTAGCTCTTCTTGCGGGACGTCTCCCGAACCCTTTACACAATCACCAATGGGCTTCAAGCCTGTTGATACCATGACGACTATTGGTGAGGAGCAGTCTTCGCATGCTCCCACAGACCACTTCTCGAATGTCGACTTGAGCAGCACCAACTTCGACTGGCTTGCCCAGCAAAACGGCGGCCAGTTTGATCCACAGCTCTTTGGCGACTACCGTGAGCCTCAGGATAATGTTCTGTCGAACCCCGGGTTTGACGATTTCTTTAACGACGCTCTCGACACCGACTTTTTCGTCCCATACAATATGGCGCCCACTAGCCCTGCCTCCAAGATCAACGCTCAAGCCAAGAAGGCTCCAAACCTCATCGACCAGATTGATGCACAGCAGAACTCGATTGATGATGAGCCTCTGAAGAAGCAAAACATGAACTGCAATCAGCTCTGGTATGTGACACCACCACACGATGGGAAATTTTCATTATCTAACCCATATTGCAGGGAGAAACTTCAAGCTTGCCCCAAGGCCCAGAACGGCGAGTTTGATTTGGACGGTCTTTGCTCCGAGCTCACCAAGAAGGCCAAGTGCTCCGGTACTGGTCCTGTGGTGGCGGAGACGGACTTTGACACGATCCTCAAGAAGTACATGGGCAAGGATGTGTCGAGCAGTTGCGTCGCCCACACGCTGGGTGTCGAGATTGAAGCTGACAAGACCAAAGCCGACAAGCATCTCGGTCTGTCGGCCTAAGATGTATCCGCACTCGACACAGAGTCGGCTGTACAGTATCAATCTAACCCGGCGCTCGGCAAGCAGCTACATATGGAATACGGCGTTTACAACAGAAAGGATGGACTCGGAAAATCAGGGGGATCGTGGCTTCTCATTTGCTTCTATCAGAGATGGCCATGAATTGCATGGATGAGAGAAGGGAATTCATCATGGCATGGAGAATGTTGCACACTCAGATGTCGGTTTTCTTGCTTAGGCTTGAGGCTCTTGTTCATATTTCTTTGCTTTTACTTCGGACGGCTTTGCTTTTTTTTTTTTTTTCGCTGCTATGAATAATTGACTGATGAGTGGTTTTTGGAGGTCGACAACAAAGGAAACACTATGGATGAAAGCGAGAGGAGACCTTTGGAGGAAACAAACAGCTATCTGTGTCTGCGTAAGCGTTGATGCTGGATGCGTTGTATGTACATCAGCAACGAGACTATACTCAATCAAACATTTTCCATCGATACACCTGGTTGGTCTTGATGTTGATGTGATCACTTGATAGTGACATTGTTGGTTGAGTGGGAGCTTAAGAGCCGGTTTGTTGCCTTGGAAAAGCTGTTACAGACTGTTCCTCGCTGTTTTAGGGTATATATAACTGTCACTGTTTATGAATGAGCTGATGCGTTGAGTTCCTAAGTGAGAAGGATATAACGAGTATGACTGGCGGTGTCTTGTCCACTTGAAAGACATGTATTTCAACACACCAGTAGACTTGATGACCAACTTAACATGGCATTGGATATGTCTTCAATCCTTTCTCCACTTACATCGGAAGCAGCCGGTAGGGCTGTCTAACAATGGTGTGTTCACAAAGATCTGAAACGTTGTCGCATGCCTACCGTTGTCTAGTTTGCTATTAAGGATCCTCCAACAAGCCCTATCTGTGCTTTGACCTGACCACCTAAGTAATCGTATACCTAAAAGACACAGGGCATGGGTTAGGGTTAACTAGTTGAGCAAAGACTCATCCAAATTTCATGAGTGTACATACCAGCTCAGCGAAAGGCTTGCTGTAACTCCCAGTACAGTACAGTGCAAATGATATCTACACTCGGTTACGTGGATAAGTGTTATGTTTTATTTGTCTTTGATATATGAGAATGGAACGGGTTTGGGTATATATACCTGGGAGATATTTGGAATTGGAACATAGAACGTGGATGGGATTGAGTGTAGATATGAGTGTGGAGGATATCACACAAGCCTTTCATGGATAAGCAGACGTTGGCAAGGTACTGTGTTGATAAAATAGCATGGACCAATTTACTGGAATTCTTGCAGCACGTTACACTGGTCATTCCCTGGTAACTCTTCATAGTCACCCATTTATTGCATCATCTATTCCTGTGATGGAAAGTGCACCTTGGGAGTAAATGGTCCGGCCTACGTTTATGAGACAAGAACAGCAGACATCATGGCAATCACTCCTTGAAACTATGGATAAAAGTTTAAATGGGGTATTATTCCAAATATGCTCACAATAACGAACAGTTAAACCATCAATACTGACATCTCCTCCCAATGCTTCGCCTCGCCTCGCCTCTCCTCGTTTGACTCTTCCAACGCACTCCGAAACCTAACCGGCTGTATATAATCTGATCCACCTCAATAGACGTTTGCAGATGTGTCGATCGGGATGGGCAAGTGTAAAAAATGAGTATATCCCGAGAAAAAACAACCCCAGCCCCCCCGACAGAGGAACGCCTTTGCGGCTGCGGCTGCAGCTGTAGCATGTAGCTTATGCCACAGGCCAAAGTGAATGAGATGCCGCCAAATGATGGATAGCTCCATGTGCGATATGTCCTCGGTCTTGTGCCAAATAGGTAGTCTGTTTCAAATCAACATTCGTTCCTTGGGATAATGCCCCTCTATATCCTGGGGCGGCAAGGGCGTCTAGCCGTAAACCATGACCGAACGCCGTAGTGAATGAAGTAGAGAGGCCGTTTCTCATCGTCCTATGTCTCCCGTCGCCGTCGCCGCGTCGCTCCCCATCCGAGCCCGTCTGTTCCGAGCGTAATATTAACCGGCTACCGAGCTCCATGATACTGACTCGTGTCGGTCGAATCCGAATCCGATTCCGTCCGTCATGGAGATACCACAGAAGCCGTTCGGTATCTGCTGGCCGGGTGTAGACTCGTCGTATAATTGAGTCTCCTACTCCGTAGCACGGGAGTGCAGTCCGTCGACTGGCCATTAATCCTTTGTCGCTGGTACGCGAATGGCCCATTGCGAGCCTCCATCATCCTCTAGCCGATGACAACTCTTGCGCCTTCCTTGCCCAACACACCTCTCTCCTTTGGCTTGGGGCTGTTTGTGCGGCCCTTCTTGCCCTTGAGGAATCCAAACATACCACCAGAGCCCTCAGCTTTGCCGTCTGCCACATTGTTGGCATCGGTAGGCAGCGTCGCATCCTGTCGAGCCAGCTCAGACCAACTACCGCCACCATCAAGCGTTACCTGAACACCTCCCGTAGGACTTGTGACGCGTTGGCCGGCAATGATAGGAACGTGACGGGCCCGGAAGTCGTTCTGATATGGGGGTGGCGGCGCAGGCCGGACCGGACGGCCTTGCCGGCTTTCATTGCTGAGACTCGGGTTGAGGGGTGATTGCTGATAACCTCCGTTGGATGCTGGCATGGGTGTGGCCTCGTCCGTTGTGAGAGCCTGGGGACCATGATCTGCTGACTCGTTGTTATGGTTCTGGACCGGGACCTGGACCTGGTTCTGGTTCTGGTTAAGGGCTTCCTCAGCGCCTTCAGTAATTCTTACGTGGCTAGTTAGCATAGGAGCAACAAGGGGAACTTGGCTGACAATGACTCACCTCTTGTATGCAGCCACGGTGTAATCAAACGGCCTGAAGTCCGTCTCGATCATGCGGTATAGCTCATCTTCCCGAATCTCCTTATCAGTTGCATCTTCCTTTAGACGCTCACGGGGCTTCTGACGCCTTGCACGGGCCTCGAGAGGCGCCTCTTCCAAAAGCAGTTCCTCAAGGTCGTACGTGGCGTCAAAATTGGTCTTGTCGGAAGAAGGCACAAAGATGGGCTCGATTCGCTTGAGCTCCAGCAGCTCGAAATCGAAGCATTTGAAGAATTCGTTATTAATGAAGCTCTCCCATGTCGATCCCATTCGAGTATCTCGGTTCGGGTCGAGGGCGGAGCCAATTGCGTAGAGGCATGCGAGGGAAACGGGAGGTTGTGTTACCGGGTATTTAGGGTTCGCGGCCTGGATTTGCTGGCTGAGGGATCCTTCGGAACCACCCTCGAAAGGTCGCTATATCGGGTCAGCGTCTTTGACTTGGGAGTGACCTTTGCTGGGTCTTGCAGGACTTGACCATCATGCGGAACGTACCTTGTTGTAGATGCACTCGTAGAACAAGACTCCTAGTGACCACCAATCTGCTCGCACATCGTATCCCTTGCCGGCGTACACCTCGGGGGCGAGGTAAGCCAGAGTACCGGATTTGCTCGTAAGAGTGCGGCCCTTGACCACATCGGAAGCAACGTTCTGTCACCGGTTAGCACCGCCTTTTTTGGGAATCACGGAAACCATACAAAATCAGTCAAATGGACATGTCCATCGGCATCCAGGAGGACGTTGTCGGGCTTGATGTCTCGGTGGATGATATTTTGGGCGTGCACGTATCGTAGGGCGCATCCCAGTTCAGCAATCCAGAATCTGACCGCCTCTTCGGTAAACGTTTTCCTCGAGATGTGGAATCGCAAATCACCGCCCGTCATCAAATCGACTACAAGGTACCTATTGCTGAGCGTGAGCCACTACTGTATTGCAAGGCGGATAGAGGCCGATAGGGCGTACATGTATTCAATGTCCTGGAAACTGTATCTCAAGTTACAGATGAAAGGGTGGTTGACGTATTCGAGCATTCGGCGCTCACGGATGATGTTACGGACGCTCTCGGATCGTACGACTGGGAATAACATCGCGATTAGCTCAGCTCGAGGACAATAGACATTGCACCACACGGAAAGGCCATGCAGATGATTGCCAGTACAGGTACGAGTGGTACGGCTCAGGGGCGTTGTTCAAGGCCAGAAGTAGGACGCAACAAGTAGGAACGGAGACCTACCTTCATCTTTGCGGATGTATTTGAGGGCAAAGGACAAATTGGTGTCCTTGCGTTCGACGATTCGAACCTTTCCAAAGGCGCCTCGGCCGACGACTCGCAACAGACGGAAGTGATTAAGGTTCACTGTAAATAATAGCGTCAGTATAATGCTAAAGACATTTGTTGTACAATTATTCGGTCAAGTCGTGTTGTTGCAAATACGGGGTCCAACAACGACAGAACAGGTTCGCGCCATGCACGGCACACGTGGGAAATCGGACGGTGCCAAGGGACTTGCGGCTGAAGACGAACGACTAGAAGGAGGAAGAGGCGATGGAAGAAGGCGAGGACCAAGAGATCGGGGACAGAGGTAGGCAGTTCACGTACCTTCGCCGTTGAGGTCGACGGGCTTTCCCTGGCCGTTGCCCATCGTGAGGGGATGGATGTGGTGGACGACGTTGAATTATCGTGATCGGTAGCAAAGTCCCATGCTGAGTCTCGAGTTGTAAGGAATGGAGCACGAGTGGAGTCGGAACGCCGTGGCAGTATCTCGCAGGGGCACTGTCTTTGTGTGTGTGATATATGTACTGTAGTAAAGAATGCTGTGACGACGTTGACGACGATGATGCGAGGCAGAAGCAAGCCCAACTCAGAAGTCAAGTCAGCAGCAAACAAGGCTGGGGCGCTTGTGAAGTTGGAATCGGGACTTGGTGGAAAGCAGGGTCTTGTTTGGTCTGGGCCTTGGCGGGCGGCGCAACCACGGGAGGCGAGACGAGGCGAGATCGGCTCTGCTGTGCAGCGCAGTTGGGGTGATCGGTTCGCTTTTGGGGATGTCGTCGGAGGAGGTGGCGGCGGGAAGAGCAGGCAATTCGGGGAGGGCGTGCGACTTTGTTTGGGGGGAGGGGACCTTTTGAGGGGGAAAAGGAGGACGAGGAGGGGGCTTGTGGAGGCGTTTTGAGGATGCCAAATTGCTTTGCTCCGGGCCTTGAAGAATGAGGTCCCGTTGGTAGATGCCGACGATGGCGACAAAACGATTCGTTTGGCGATGATCACGTGGTGACGTTTAGGCGTTTGCGATACGCTTCCAGCGATGTTCTAGACGTCCGTCTGTACGGTACGGCAAAACAGCGAGTCCAGTCGAAGAAGCAAGC